>OX578148.1:21031783-21209283 GCA_951213105.1 Amaurobius ferox | reverse complement strand
TCAGCATATGCCAAGAAAAAACGTTCGATGTGTTTTTTGAAAATCTCCAGTGCAGTGAGAAGCAGCTATAAAAATGTGGAATACAATTTAGCCTAATTACAAATAAACGTGATCTTGATTTATTAATAAGTGCATGTGAAACTGTGCATTCTACTCCATCATAACTTAAATATATCGTAGCCGCAGTGAAGATGTTGGAGAAACAGAAGCAGGTATGTTTAGAAATGTGCACCGCCGAATTAGACTTTTTTTAATTGAACAAGTAAAACTGCTAGAAAAACCAAAAAATCAGCTTCGATTTTTACAAGAACTGTTTATTCTATGCTTTAAACTATACTTATCTAGCTCTTCGTGCTATAAAGGCATTTAGAAATTCAAAGGTGTTGACATTGCCTCATGTGAGAACATTAAGTAGAATTTCAAAAAAGTTAAATGTGGATTCAGATTTTTTTAATCCGTGTAATAGTTATTTAAAACGTAGGGTACAATGTTTAAACGAAGACCAAAAATTTGTCTCTCTCTTAATTGATGAGATTTATTTGATCCTAGGTATACGTTTAAATGTGGTAAAGTTACCGGTGATTGTTTCGATAGTAATGAAAAAGCAAAAACTGCTCAAGTGTTTTTGATTACATCTATGTTTTCGAATTATAAAGACGTAATAGCAATTGCCCCAGTCTCAACATTTACGGGACAAAAGCTCTATAATTTGGCATCTATGTTAATTTGCAAGTTAAAAGAACTTGACCTTAATGTTTTGTCTGTTATTACCGATAACAACAATATTAATAGAAACATGTTTGCTTTTTTTAAGAAACACGATAAATTTAATGATGCTGTATATAATCCAAGTAATCCTGCTATACCTCTGTATTTGATGCATGATCCTGTTCATTTATTAAAATCTATAAGAAATAATTGGTTAAATGTAAAAGACACTAAATCGCAGTACCCTGATTTCCAAAATAATGAAAACCTTAAAGAGGCAGATTTTTCTGATTTACGGAATTTATAGAACTTTGAAAAGATAAACTCCTTAAATTTTCTCACGTGTTAATATTAAAATCATTATATCCATCTAACATTGAGAGGCAAAAAGTATCCCTTGCATCAAAAGTATTCAATATTCAAAACTCCATAGCTTTAGCAGTATATAAATCGAAACATGAATGCTTAAAAAAGTGTGATGGTACAGTAGATTTCATAAACGTTATTCAGAAGAGGTTTAAAATTATGAATGTGAAGTCATCAAATATGGGTATTAGGTTTCGTGATGGAGATATGGGTCAAATAATGAGTATAAATCAACCTCAATTCCAATTTCTCATTTATTTTCACACATGGGTAGACAATTGGTCTTCATTGTGTCATAGTACAACATATAGTGGTCTTACATCAAGAACGTTTCATGCTTTAAAACAGACGACACTTATTAAAGTATTATTTTTGTTTTTAAGTAACTGAAACGCATTTATATATATAGTAATATCTCATATTCATACGTTATTTCATCAGTTTTCTTAAAAGAAGTTTCAATGTATTATCCACAATGTATTTACTTACCAGTTCTTGTTTTCAGCAGATTATTATATATTTTTTTATTTTTTAGAAATTTTCATATTGATATCACTATACGTAACTAAGATAGAAACAGTGGAGATACTGATGCATTTTATAGAATTATTGTATATATATTATACCACACATTATACTATAATATATTGTAAAATTGTCCGTTACATCTGCGATTGTATTTTAAAGTAAGTTTGGCAATAAATTTTGCTTCGTTAAATCCTAATGAACCTAAAATATTTATTAGAAATCAATTGAAGAGATGTTTCTCATCAGTAATGTGAAAATATTTCAAATTATATGTAAAAATAGAATTGTCACACAATATTTTTTTGCTATTATACGTATGGTTGTAGAAATTTTGATGTCATATTAATTGCATTGTTTACAGTAGTAGAAAAAAAATGAAAGCTACTTAATATTCATTAACACTGGATTTGTAACTGTAAATGGATCTAGATTATATATAATTTTGTAATCATTTAGACAGAGTAGTTCTCGCTTTGTGGGAGCTCCAGTAAAAAATATACCCCCCTCCCCGTGCTAAAATTTAGGCATAGAAATGAGTAAAAGTGTAATTATATTGAAATATTTTTTAACTCTCAATTTGCCAGTTTTCCCGAGTTAGCGTGAGTTCCCCTTCTAGCGTCATGTCATGATTCTGGCGCCACGGCCTGAGTGTAGACCGGCTGTGTCTGAACCCAGTGAGGAAGGCATCCACAGGGACCACAAGCTCCTTCCCCTACCAACAACATCTCGGAAGGGCAACTTAATTCTCAACTTTCAACAACATTCTCAACTTCTGAACTTCAGTATTTATTAACATTACTAGAGGGGCTCTGTCCCCTGCTAGCTAGACTTCGCCAACCCCCTTACCCCCCCTTCGCCAACCTCCTAGCAAAAAATCGGTAAACGGTTTATTTCATCGTGTTACCTTATTATACCTTATCTATATATGTACCAAATTTCATATTTTTGTTTTAGTATAGTTTTTGCGGCACGAGACAGAGAAAATCGATGGACGTGCCGAATAATAAAGAACATTTTTCACTTCAGAAGTGAATAAAAAGTAAAATATCTCGTAAACTACATCGAAATTAAAAAAAAAGGGCCCAGTCTTGCCAAAATTCAACTATGTAGATACCTGCCTGCATACATTCGTGGTCCAGCTATTTTTAGTCTATCCAGGACGCGAGCTAGAAGCTCAAATATTTTGACTTTGAACGTGGAATTTAATATTTCTTAAACTACAATATATATCGAAAAACTGTTTATTTTAGTGTGTTCCCCAAACCCTTTCCTACAAGTGTACCAAATTTTATATTTTTGTATGCCATAATTTTTGAGGTATGAAGAAGAGAAACTCGAGGAACGAGTAATTTGTCAAACAGGGCGTTAGCTACTTATTTTTAATATAGAGAAATTATGACATTAAAATAATTACTAAAATTTGCATCTACACTTTCATATTTTATCAATTCTAACTTTTTTTTTTCTAAGTAAACTTTTGAAGCTGGTGCTACAAGACGGTGTTTGAAGCTAGTGTTACTATTAACGGCTTCAGAACCCGCCATATTCATAATTAAAATTGAATATTCTCTTGTATGATAAAAGGACACCTTTAGTTTGCTTTCAATATCATCTAAAGACGTTTTTGGATACCGCAGCTGATGGCACTTTCACCACGAGCTCTTCGGAACTCATCCAGGCTGTCAAAGCGAGCACTTTTTCATTGCACGTATTTCACATCTGCAAGACATCTGGGACACACTGCTCTGTATCTGACTCCTGATTGAGATATCACTGGAATCTGTTCGTATCTTAATGCTCCGCCTTCATATGCCCATTGGCTGATAAGCTTGTGCGAGAAAAACGCAGTTACTGTAATTGGTCCTTGGTTCGTTGGGTGTAACACCCGAGATTCACGGAATCATCTGATCTCACTATGTGTGTGGAACTCTTTATGGCTCCATCATAAATTACTGTGGGACTTGGATGGTAGTATTATTGTTAGCAGGATTTATTGTTAGCAGGAGTTAACATTTTATTGCATGTGCATTGACTTGGCGTTTATTTCTTGGTATCATAGTATCCTATACGAACTATTTCACCTGTATGTCATCACAATTTAAACTTTTTATTTTCCGAATAAAAAATAGTTTTTGTCCAAGCGAGTTTTGGCTTCACTTTGAAATATTTTCTAAACTATAAAATATAGATATAAAGAGTAAGCGACAAAATTGTTCAGTAAAAAAATCAATTTCTAGATGGGTAATTTGTTTTCACAAAGATTCTATAGTTTTCGAGCAATAATCAAATTGAAAACAACAAAGATCAATCAAGCTTAAAATATTGATTATGAAACATTTTCGAACTGAAATGAAATTTTATTTAAACATCTCTAAAATGTGATACATTCAGCGCTGATATTTTATAAATTATCACAGTACTATAGTAATTAGTGATACTTAAAAACTTTAAACTTCATCGAAAAAGAAAATACTAGTTGAACAAAATGAATTTTATTCAAATGACGTCATCGAAATATGAATCGTCTGCTTCTATGTGTAAAATCAATAAATATTTCATTCACATCACGTATATTCTACACTCCAGAGTAAATCGTTTTGCGTGAAAAATTATTTAGCAATTCTTATACCACTTACACCTTACAATCGCCGGATTTGTTTACATTTTGTATGCTATATTATAGCATTATATTTAAGCTTCGTTGTAAGAATAATCAAAGTTGAGTGATCATTTAAAATCAAAAATATTGTAATAGCGTTAGCATAGAATTTAGATAGACAGATAATACGCAAAAACAAAGCGGTTTTAGGACGGATGCAACACTAAATATAAATTTAAACGATCTTTAAACACATACGTGATCTCTTTATATATCATAGGTGTAATTATTATTTCAATTTTTATTTTAAAACTACCAAACATATTTTGCTGAAATTTTTTTACGCATTATACGTGATAATTTAAATATTTCCGAACATTTTCAAAGTAATTCGTAAATTTCAACCTGGGTCAAATCCTCTTTATATATCATAGGTGTAATTATTATTTCAATTTTTATTTTAAAACTACCAAACATATTTTGCTGAAATTTTTTTGCGCATTATACGTGATAATTTAAATATTTCCGAACATTTTCAAAGTAATTCGTAAATTTCAACCTGGGTCAAATCCGAAACTAATTGGGTGATATTATTCATTTTCACTCCCATATGTCCCACAAACCGTCTCAACAACATACTAAAATTTCATTTTTCATATTAAAATTTTAATATTCTAAAATTTCATTTCATATTAAAATTTAATTTTCCTGCAAAAAGTAATTTTTACGGCAGTTATCGTGCGAACAGACAGACAATGAACAAAGTCAAACCCTTTTGAACTATGTTGGAAAATGCTAAAAAATTGAAAATTTATTTTTCGTTTTTAAAGTTTGTAATACTTATATCTAAAAAACTAAAAGCGCTTTCAATGAATAGTGAGTAAATAATTTGTATTCCTTTAAAAGTCACGCAAGAGGATATTCAATCGGATTCTCAAATTACAGTAGTTCTAATTTCGATATTTTAATATTTTATGAAATATTAATTTCCCTGTATTTCACAGACTTAGTTCACAGTTATCACAAATACATGAGGATAAAAATCTTTATTAGTAAAAAAGCATAAAACAAAAATATAACAGTATTAAATTGAAATATTCTTTATATGCATTTAATGCAAATTTCCTTTAAAAGCGTATTAGGGAGAAAGGAAAAATATAACGCTCAGAAACTAGATACTAATATTAAAAACAGAAATCTCTAACACAAAATTAATTACAATTCATTTGATTTAAACAACACAAAAATCGATAATCGTGCGAACAGTAAAACAAGAAACAAACTTTAAGACATACACTTTCTATAAACATTAAATATACGTCTTTTATTAAAAAAAACATTCAAAGCTATGAATACATAAATATTTTTCGCATTTAAACGATGGAAATATAAACTAAAGATGAACAACATTTTCCGTCTCTTTGATACTTCGACGGCTTAGAAAAATGGCCCGAATTACAAGTTTCTTTACATATACATAAAAGAAGCAAACTTTGGAAAACAACTCTAGTCATGCATTTAACGTGAGGGTATAAGAATAAAGTGGAGGCTTTGTAAAATATACACAGCATAAGCACGCTGTAAGTCCTCAAAAGGAAAAAGTTTCTGTAAAAGAATTCAATCCTAAGAGAGTATCAAAAATATTTGAGAAAGTTTAAGAATAAGAGACAAAATTTTTCGATTTTAAGGAAAATTATATTCCTCTTAAACAAAAGTTATTGAAAATATGTTAAGGTTGGGGTGTGAATGTTAAGGCTAAGGTTATGTTTTCTAAAGTTAAAGGTTATGTTTTCTAAAGGTTAAGGATATATTTTCTAAGGTGGATATAACGGGATTGAGTGTTTAGATTAATAGCCCAACTATTATGTGCCGACAACACACTTTTTAGGAACACATTGTATAAAATCAAGGACAACGCGTTTTTTTAAAAAACGAAAGGTCTTTTATTCAACACATCCTGAAAGAACTTACAAAATATGTTAAAAACTGCCAGAGCGCTTTCGGACGTATATACGCCCTTCATAAGTGGCTACATGAATAATAAAAACATGGAATGTTTATATATAGAGAGAGAGACCAGTTTAAAGCAAATTTGCATAAAATATAAAATGGTAAAAGAACTTAAAGTTTACCAGATTTGACATCGCGAGCATGTTCTGCTAAACGGATGTCAACAGTACTGTTTTGTACTACCAATGTAAAATTTATAGTCGCCAGCAGGGGATAACAGGGGAACGACATACACCCCAGCAAAGCTTTAGTCACCAAAATTCCCAAATTTATCGGATCGAATACGATTAAATAAAGTGGTAATATTAGAGTGAGCGGGTTTGAAATCAAATTCATGATAGAAATTAATAAAAGGACGGAAAATCCTAGGATGGTAAGGAACACTAGATTTATGGACTAAACGATCTTTAATAGCAACAAGTTTAGTACCAAATTGAGCAAATTTAAGGCGAACGTGGGCGAAGATCTTATAAATAAATTCAAAAGAATAAGCAGCCTCGTGGCCAAGTTTAAAAATAAAATTAATTTCATCAGTTAAAGCGAAGATAGAAGAGCAAACATTAAATGCGCGATTAAAATAAGCGTTAAAAGAAGCTTTTTTAGAGGATACAGGATGGGAAGAATTAGCGGGGATACAGGAGTTAGTAAAAGTGGATTTACGGAAAACGTTTTATATCATTATTTAACCATTTTATATTTTATGCAAATTTGCTTTAAACTGGTCGCTCTCTATATAAACATTCCATGTTTTTATTATTCATGTAGCCACTGTTGAAGGGCGTATATACGTCCGAAAGCGCTCTGGCAGTTTTTAACATATTTTGTACGTCTTTTAGGATGTGTTGAATAAAATACCTTTCGTTTTTTAGAAAACGCTTTGTCCTTGATTTTATCTATTGAATGCAGACGTGGTATCTTGATTACACATTGTATAAATTAGTAATAATTTCTAAATAATCATTTAGCTCAAAATCTCACATACATATTAATAAAAAAAAGGGTGAACTATGAAACATAAACATAAACGGATTTTCAATTTTATAAAGCTATTTCATCCAAGATAGAAAAATTTTTATCTGTTCTATCATATTTTTAAACCAAACTTCACGTGTTATTTAAATCAAACAATAAAAGTTGCTATAATTTCCATAAAAGAAATAAATACCTTGGTAAACTTTGCACACAAGAGTAAAATTTGCAAAGACATTCCAATTAAGAGAAAAATGATTTCAATATGCATTTTTCACTAAAACGCGATCCAGATTCATTAAGAAGAGAATGAAGTTATAAATGCAATTGAAATTTCATTTAAAATCAATTACAAATGTATTTAGTATCGCTTGAGGAAAGACATTTTCTTTGAAAGATATTAAATGTTTGAATTTGCCTAGAAATCAATTTATTGATTTAAAGATACTTTTACAGTTATATATATATTTAAAATCTTGTGTTTAACTCACAATTTTCATTAAAGATTAAAGTGCTTGTCTTATTAACCACAATATCTCGCTGAATATCAAAAGGCTTCTTGCTCAAATGGTTAGAAAACTTCGTATAAAACTGCATGAAGCACAGAATGAAGATGTCAACCTGTTTTGAAGGTAAAACCAAACAGCATACTTCAGCACTAAAACAGCATGACCTACACTCACCAGAGCAAGATCGGCATCTTGAGAAAGAGTATCAAACGTGGACGTTGGGGTGAAAATGGTTACGAAAAAAAATATAAGGAAATAATCAAGTAGAAAGGAACAAATAGCAGAATTCTATGAATGAACGTAGGAAAAAAAAAAAAGGACTGTGAACGACCAGCAAAAGGATTCAAAATACTTGTTCAGTGAATAAAATTTGCTCTATTTAATTTATCGTTGGGCACATGGACTCTGGTGGTTGTTTCACATGGACTCTGGCGATCGTCGATTGTTATAAAATTAGTATTTTACATATTTTGTCAGTTGAGGTCCTAAAATAAGCCATTTCATTATGTCAATATGTAATATTTATTAGATGCGATGTCGCAGCTAATGGTCACTAAGTATAGCAATCAGTTTTTATAACAATAATTTTTGTAGCATTTACGGCATGAAGCAAATATATATATATATATATATATACACTTTGATTTTGAATCTTTTAAAATTTGGTATTTTACCTTGTAAAGTCCTTGATTTTTTCTTGGGCTAGATTTGTATGAACCCTGGCCCGCATTTCTTTTTCTATACTATACTCTTTCAAATTTTAAAATATCCTATTTTGTTACTTTGCGACATCTACGCCCGCGTAGTGTTTGCTCTTCTTTGTTTATATATATATTTGTCCTGGCCTCTCCGTGCTCTACTTTTCCGGCCCTTCCTCGTTGCTTTTTGCTATTCACTCCACGCTTTTATATTGCTCGCGGTTTGATACTGTGGTTACTGATTCACACTCCTGCACTTTAGTATTTGTTATTTTAATATATATATATATATATATATATATATATATATATATATATATATATAAAATAAAAAAGATAAAATTAAAAATAAAATAAAAATAGTTAGACTAATTTAAAACATGTTCAGTGTCATACCCTGGTTCATAAATAATACGGAGGCAAATTAAGTAAAGAGGATATGAAAGGATATATCAGACTAAAGGAAAACAATGCTACCATATAAGACAAAATGATCTTAATTTTAAATATCAATAATACACATGAATTTATCAACAGTCAAGAGCGATGCATACAAATCAAGTTCAAACATCAAAGGATTATCAAAATCTGGAGGCTCAAAATATTAAAATGACAAAATAAGAGAAGAGATACAATCCGAAAATATGAAATTGGATAGAAGCTCTGTGGATCCAGCTTTTCAAGGATCTTTGCATCCAGAGGTTTCAAATGTGTTTCGCTCAACGATACAGCCACATGGCCGAAATATCGTCAAAAGATCCGACACATTTCCGGACAATAACATAAATGAAAATAACAAAAAATAACAAAAGGAAATTGGAAGGAATATGATGAAAGTGCATAAAGCATACATATAAGTAATCTAACCAACAATCCCAATGATTCAGATAGAATTAAAGTCATACCTTTCATCACCATTATACAGGACACATATTTCGTTGCACTAAACAAAGTATTAGGAAAGAGTACTAGAGAGCGCCATCTGTTGTGAATTATAGGAAATACTTCTGAATGTTCAACCAATGGACTATACAAATTTATGTTTCAAACCTAAAAATTAGAGATATAAAGATAAAAAAAAAAATAATAAGTTTACGCAATATACTAAGTAATATATATATATATATATATATATATATATATATATATATATATATATATATATATATATATATATATATATATATATATATATATATATATATATATATAAAGAAGAGCAAACACTACGCGGGCGTAGATGTCGCAAAGTAACAAAATAGGATATTTTAAAATTTGAAAGAGTATAGAAAAAGAAATGCGGGCCAGGGTTCATACAGATCTAGTCAAGAAACAATCAAGGACTTTTCAAGGTAAAATACCAAATTTTCAAGGATTCAAAATCAAAGTAAAAGTAATTACATACTGGCAAAATTGTACAATTTCTATAAAGTAAAGATTTAATTACATTCACTCTGTATTCCAAAATATAATTTCAAACTTTATACCTAACTAGTGAGTCCCACAGGCAGTCTGCGAGCAAGTAATTTAAAAAAATCGATATATTCATAAGATATCTTCTATAATAAAAGGTGCAAGTGGTGAACATTTGGTGAAAATATCGATCTCGCTAATAAGGAATGTTATTCAATCCTTTTCCCAATAATTATATTAGGAAGTATTGGTTTTAGAGCAAAAACTCTTAAACAGTTTACATTTTCAGAACTTTTTACCCCCAATTCACACCAAACAAAGAATAATTGATCAAAATTTTGCCTTTGTAAAGAAAGCGAAACTAAAGTAATTTATCAGGTAGAAAGGAAAGTGCACTGCACTAATAAACAATCTTCCAGTCTTTTTCTACTTTATAAATTTTTAATTTTTTTTCAAGAGGTGAAACGGGTGTTTTGATTCTTTTTTTTATACTTTTGATCCAGCTAATGAAATTTGGGCAAAAGAAATTAAAAAATGAGCAAAAACAATCATAATCTCTATTTTAATAGTATTTCTCAAAAAGCCGATTTCGAACAGACAGTTATTTGTCCGGATTTCTTTTCCATTCTGGAATTGGAACGGCAAAAATTTTAAGGAGTTTTTAAGAATTTGGCAGAATTAGGGAGTTTTAAGAACCCTTCTCCTGATACTACATTTCCGTCAAAACATGTAAAATTATTTACATTTTTATCTGTTAGATTCGGAGATATAAACGCCGAAAGTTTTTACATTCGACTTCACCACAGATATGTCTTTTCCCCTCATAGAGGATTTTTTTTTGTTAAATATTTAAAAATCCTTTAAATTTATCAAATTTTCTAAAGTTTGATACAAGTTGTTTCGGTTTTAAAACTTATAATACATACTTTCAAATTTTATGCTGATGTTTTAATACATTAAATTTTTCATAATTTTCTCGGGTTCTTTTTTTAATGGGGGTGAGGGGAGCCTTCTAGGTCAAAGGGGGCGATTCTAGAGGGTCTGGAATGACAAAAGCACATTAGACAGTTATCCGAGTTCAAAATGCTGCTAAAGCAATACAATTAAATTTGATACTATTAATTTTGTATTAAATGCTACTTTTAACGAATTTATTTTAGATGTATCATATCGTTATAAAACTAAATTTCATGACCAGCAATGAAATCAAAAATACACTGCATTCTAATTAAAAAAAATTATATTCACAATAAAAAAGTCGAAGAAACTTTCAAGACGTGGAGAATTTCATTAATGGAAATAATTCATTTGTCTGACGGGATTAAAAAATATATATGAATGAAAAGGACAATTAAAAGAGATAAAAGATAGCTAATATGATCTTTTCCCTGTGTATTTTCTTAATTAAAAATTGAATGACAAAAAGATGAAATTCTTCGATAAAATGAAGATTATAAGGCTTCAGAAATAGAGAATGTGCTATTTCTTATTAAAGTCGAGTCTTAAACAGAACGGGTACAGTTTTAGGGCAATCAATGGGTAAATTTTATGGAAAGCTGATTAAACAGAGGATAAATAAATGAAGCCCTTATTAATTAATTAATAACAATTCTAATGAATATTTTACTTTCCCTACATACATAGTGCTACGAACGTTTAATATGCTCTGCAGTCTCTTTCTCCCTCTCACTGGAGTTATCTTTTGAAAATCCCGTATAGGCATCCTTTCCCGTGACGTGAATCTAGGATTGCCATATGCCGAAATTCAAAGAAGGGTTGTCAGATTTAAAGATTTATCGCCAATTTGGCAACATATAGTGAGTTTCGGAAGGTTCGAAAAGCACCTGAAAATAACGATTACTCTATGAAATATGAGATATTTCTAGAAGTTTTTACAGAGAGAATCTATAAAAGGAGTCAACACTGGGTCGGAGAGCAGTTGACGTGATACGAGCTACATTCAACTGTGATATTCGTCAACGTTTTGAGAATAGTACCGGCGGTTTTGTGAAATGAAATACGTCTATATTTCGAGAATAGTATCCGTTGTTTTGTGGAATTAGTGGAGCATGTAAGTGCTGTTTTTTTATTGTTCCTGTTTATGCTGTGCTTGTGAATAAACGTGTTAGTTATCCAGAAATATGGACTCATTCTTATATCTTGAGCGCACACCCACGATTCCAGAGGATACGAGGTAATAATAGAATAATATAAGAGAAAATATTGCGACAGGGTCGAACATTTAAAATTTCCAGTTTTTGACGGAAAAACACGTTTCAAACATATCTGAACTGAAATCGAATGAATGTGCGTGTGTCCGTGGTCGCGATATCTCAGGAAAGAATTGGGTGGGTGGGGGGGGGGGGGGGGTTCGAAAGCAATTTGATGCGATTATTACAATCAGAGAATACTGGAATCCTAGTCATTTCAACTGTAATCGAATCCAGATTCTGTGATCGAAAGACCAATCCTGCCTTCAAATTTCAAATGATTTTGTGTGTGTGTGTGTGTGTGTGGGGGGGGGGAAGTAAGGCATCGGGATCTCCAATAATAAAAAATAAATAATCGTTTCAGGACGCTAGCATGAACCATTTTCAGGATATTACATGATTTACGAATCATTTTTAGAAAAATCATTAAAAAACCAGTATTGTTAATGCGGTTAAATAAATAATTATTTCATATATAACTTTTCAATTATAAAACGAATGGCACAAACTTTAAACCGCTAGCATGAACTGTTCTTGAAATTTTGCACATTTTTACAAATAAATTTGGCAAACAAATTCATAAAATTACAAAATTAGTTACTTTCATCCAATATATTCACTTTCCATGTGCAATATTATGTAACAAATCTATAACAAATTAATGTCATTATGTAAGAAATCGTTCTATTTATGAAAGGCCATAGTTTCAGTAATAGTTTTACATTTTGACTCCCAGGAATTCGCCAATTGCCATTTATTTCACAGGATAATAACTAAATGTCATTTGAATTTTGATGAAGATTTTACAGGTGAGTATGAATAAGTCACTATGATTGGACTAAAATAAATCAAAATTGCCAAATTTCAATTTACGTAGTGTTAATTCAATGCCAAAAACATTGTGCCATAAATTTTGTACAGCTTTATTTCGTTGTAAAAGAAGCAAAGAATTATACAGGAAAAGTCATGTGCTACCCACATCAGATTTTTACTTTCTCATTTGTAGTATTGAGAAAGTATAGTTTTCACGAAAATTTTTGATTTCAAGATTTTGATGCCAATATACGTTTTAAGACCTATCTGAACACGTTTTGACTTTTTTTGAGTGATGTCTGTCGGTCTGTCTAATGTCTGTAGTCGATTACTTGTGTACACGATAACGGCCACACATATTAATGGTTTTTCACGAAACTTTATATACTGCTTTGTTATAAAAAAATCTAGAATTAGGTAACAGGTTTTTTAATTGGAGCGAAAACTTCGAAATTTATTTGAAATTTTATATATTTTTAACATAGCAGCATAGGACAGATATTGACATAATCATGCATAAAAGGGTTTATTTATAACTTAATAATCACGAGACTTAATAGTTTCTATCAGTGCTGTGAAAAACAGCCGCGATACAATTTTTTTGTTCGTGACGTCATTAGCCTCCCTCGGGGGGGGGGAGGTTACCCACCCCCCTGGGGGTATACTGTCAAGTACGGTATCAATCGAAAGGTTTTTTTTCAAGTTCTTTAAAGTGAAGAAACACTCTACAATTGAAATCATTGGACCCATAATACCGATTTTTCATAAATTTTCTTGTAAATTTTGGGGGAAAAAAAAAATAGAAGCTACTAAAAATGGATTCTGGTATGAGAAAGCCGAGTTGAGCCATACTCAAATTAATTTTATTTGCATTGTTATAAAACTATATTTCCTGACCAGCAATAAAATTAAAAACATTCATTCTAATTAAGAAAGTTATAATTCGCAATCAGCTTCCTTGAAGATATGGAAAATTTTATTAAAGGAAATAATTCCTTCGACTCACAGAATTAAAAAGTATATATGAATGTTAACGACAATTAAGGCAGATAAAAGATAACGAATATAATTAAATTCCCTGGTTTTCCACGTTTATTAGCTTAGCCTTATTAAACAAAACGAACGAGAAAAAAAAAATGAAATTCGATAAAATAAGATTATTAGAAGTCCTTTACATCACTATAGAGGAACTCACTATAGTAACTACTATAGCAGTCTACGATAGCAACTCGCTATAGCAGTTCCTCTATAGCTTCACTATAAAGAAACTGCTATTTCTTACCAAAGTTGACTTTTAAATAGAACGATTACAATGCTGGGCAATCAACGGAAAGGGTGAATTTTACGAAAACTTATTAGACAGAGGATAAATAAACGAAGCGCATGTAAATTGACCAATAATAAATCTAATGAATACATTACTTTCCTTATATATATAGTATAATGTATAAGGAAAGTACCTGTGACGGGGTCGAAAATTCGAATTCCGAGTTTTCGATGGGAGAGCACGTTTCAAGTATCCCTGATCACGAATCAAACATTTTTGAAGTAATGTCTGTGTGCGTGTGTGAAAGTGTGTGTGTGTGTGTCAGCAAGTCTGTGGAGACAATATCTCACGAACGAATGGAGTGATTCGAATGAAATTTGGTACAAAAATTACAATCCGTGAATACTGGAAGTCTATTGTTTTTAAACGCAATCGAATGCTCAGAATCCTCCTAAATTTTCGAGTGAAATTTCGAAAAAATCATCAAAAAATCAAAACCTTTAATAAAGTTACGCAAATAAATATTTCTTATGTAATTTTTACTTAGAAAATAATTGGCATAAGATTTAGAACGCTAGCATGAACCATTCTCGAGATATTTGTACATTTTTCAAATAAATTTACCAAAAAGTCCCATAAATTAAAAAAAATATATTAGCTGTTGAGAAACATGTTCACTTTTCATATATAATATCATGTGATAAATTTGGTGACATTATTCTCGTGGATCTAACTCGTTCCATTCATGAGAAAATATACTTTGGGTAATACTTTTGTATTAGAATGCTAATAGTCATTTATCTGCCATAAGAATAACTTATTTCTCTGTACATAACGCTTGGCGAGATTTTGGCGATGAATTTAGCAGAATGACGCCAACTTGCCGACTTCTTATATGTTGCCAAATTAACGAAAATCTCGCTAAATGGATAAAAATGACACTAAATCGATGAAAATGACGACTAATTCACGGAAATTCAATATCTTGGAAAGAATATAGGTATCTACTATAGGAATAACCGATTTTTTTCTTTACTGTGAAAGTAGTAAATTCATTACATTAAAATAAGGAAAGTCATGTGCTGACCACATCAGATTTTTTTTAGATAAAAAATGCTTTAATGTATTTAAAGGGCTATTTATATTATACTTAAAGGGTAAAAATATAACTAAATATATTTTCTTTAATTTTATTATTATATTTATGAATAGAAGATTTTGTCCTATTTGCCTATTTTTATCTTGATTATAGAATCGTAGGATTCTAAGACATATATCCATTTCTGGCTCTAAGGGGTCTACTATCCAAATCTTACAGTGCATATTTACCAGTTATCGCCTATGAATGCATATTTTAAGGGTTATTGCCTATATATGCCTATTTTGAGAGACTAACTTATTTATTTATTTTCCCTGTTTCTCTTGGGGGGGGGGGATGCTGCCATACAATTGTTTTTAGTAAAAAAATGTTTTTGAAGCATTTATTTTTCAAAATCTGCTATAGATAGAGTTTAGATAATAACTGATAGGGGTTCAGCATCAAATTCCAAGGGGGTGGGGGCTTCATTAAGGATATCTATTTCCGGTTCTTTTTCAATTTCTTGTTTAAAAATGCTCATTTTGATTGAAATGTTTATTTCTCGACATTGACTATAGATAGAGTTAAGTGGATAACTATTATGGATTCCGCATAAAATTATGGAGGGAGTTGGGTGTTCACTCAGGATTTCCTCTTCCAGTTCTAGAGATGCCCCTTCTGACTTTAAATATGCTCCTATGGCATCATGCGATGTGAAGCGGACTTTGTAAAATTACAAACACATTTTGACAGATCGAAGATATTCTTTAACAGCATAAAATATTTAAATGTATTTGGCATTAAATTGTCATCAGTAAATAAATGAGAATAGTGAATAAAAATGTGCCAAGTGTTTTGTCTTGTGGTTGTTGCTACTTCCGCTTGGCCTAGTCCTAAACTAGATCAAGTCCATGAGCCAATGAATCCCAAGAAAATCCAAAACCAACAGCGATTCAGAGATAAGATCATCCCGGGATAGTCCCAGATAGTAAAGGAGAGTTTTGTCTTTGTAATGTATTGTTTCAGGTTCATAAATTTCAGTAAAGGTTGTGTATTAATGTGAAGACGACAACTGCTTTGTTGCGGTCTTTAATAAAACGATATATGTATATGACTCAACAAACAATAATCTTGCATAACTTTTAGAAGGCAGAGTAAGACAAACCGTTCTTCCTTTCTTTCTGTCTGCCCGTAAAGTTTGTCGAAAAATTTGGTGAAACATAGCTGATTTGTCGACTTTATTTAATGTTGCCATATTGATGAAAATGATGCTACATTAATGAAAATCCCATATTCTTTGATAATCCCTGTCGATTTGTGGAACTTATTAATTTAAAATACTTGATTCAAAATAGAGTAGGTGTTACTGTTATTGGTGCAATGTTTTATTAAGGATTCTAGGGGGTCGTAAATTGTGTTTTGATAGGAAATGGTATTGGAATTATATTTCGGCATGGTTTGTTTATCTGACCGGCCCACTTGGCATAGGCGAAAATTTTAGCGACTTTTGGAAATGTCGTCGAATTGATCAGAAAATCCAATAACTCATGTATTAAGTTTAAGGTCTTCGATAATTCCTGTGATTTTGAGGGATTAATTTTAATATACTTGATTAAAAATATAGTGAGTTTCACTGTTCGTGGGATAGGGACGTTTTTAAAGGGGGTAATAAATTAATGGTGTTCTGTTAGAGGATGGCACAGTATGTATATTTCGATAAGGAAGAATAAATATTGTTTGGGTGAGATGCATAGCTCGCATGTGGTCGTGAATAGTAGGAGAACAAATGCTGCATGTGGGCAGATGGCAGATAATATGTTGCAACTTCATGCACCCTGTCATATAGTGAGCTTACCCTTCTAGTTTGTTATTATTCTTCGATCTCTAAATTTTTTTAATCTGTCGGGAAAGTCATACGTTGGCCACATCTGACGTTTCCTAATATATTTAATATCTTTCAGTCTCGTAATTTTTCGTGAAATAATAATCGATAAAAATCTATAACAACTAAAACAGTTGGAACCTCGAATTTACCCGTTTTTCTATCCATTCCTCGCGCATTCGAAAAGAAAGTGCGGAATTAATTCTGCCACATGCATTCAATCCCAGAGATAATTAAAAAGGTGGAAAAGGAAGGAGTTAATGAGTATGATCAAGCAGTAGATCAATGTCGGCGATCCATTACACGCAGTAGTTCGCATTCAAACCCATTTGTGTATTCCCAGAGCACTCATTTATTTTACCGTGGAGAATGTATTAGGCTGCTGAAAAAAGAAATGGCTAATTTTCGAAAAATATTTCTAATAATTTGGAGTGTGAGTCTCCATTAGACTTCGTTATTTATATATTGCATATTAACACATATGTTGCCAGTGATTTAAAATATAATAGAGCCAGCATATAGCGCGAAGTCGCAAAGATAAGAAAGAAATATTCATTTAACCGATATTCGTAATACCGATAAAGTGTTTAGGAATGAAATTAGCAATAAGAATGGCTTACCTGTCTGCATATTATGAAACAAAATATCATAACAGTAAGGTTGAAATGTATTGCCCTTATTTAAGTTGAAGAAATCTGTAACTTTCTTTTGGACATTTGAATTTAAAACAGATTTGCATAGCTATTTTTCTATTGTATCTAAATTGCCATTGTAGTTAACACTCTGGGCTTTGAAATAGTCACGCAAATTTTTGACGAACTGAACAGCAGTTTTTTAAGTTATCCTTCCTCTTTTCACATCAATTTCGGTTTCTCGGGAATCGAATTCATCAAACGTATTATCAGCAACTATAACAATATCGACTTTACATTGGGTGAAAAAGGATACAGTGCTATGTTGTTTAACTCTATGTTCTTCATATAAGCTGCAAATTCTTTCAGCCATTGTCCAAAAACCAGCTATATATATCATCCAAGCTTTTTCATTATTCAAACTAGCTTACAACCCGTTGAAAAATCAGAGAAATTTTTTATAATAATAGGAAGGCTGCATATTAGACTATTATTGGATATTTTTGGCTAGACAGGAGAACCCGACTCAAGGCACACCCCTCGGGAAAACTGTATACATTCTAGTAGGATATCTAAGGGGAAAACTCTTTGTCGCTTTGGTACCCATATACCCTTTTGGGGTAAGAACTGAATACCTACCAAATTTTAGCTTCCGATACCTTATGGTATTTGCGATATTCTTGGGACGACAGAGGAACCAGACATATATATGCTACGGTCAATGCGATTAATCGGTTATTATTAATAATAACCGGCTATTATTAATACTAACCAAATAAACCTTTTAAAGTGAATAATTTATGAGAATTTATCACACGAACCAGTTATTAATAATTACCAATGAAGTTCGGTCAATGCAGCAATTTTCAACGCGTTTTGTTTGAGATTTCCATTTATTGTATTTGTTATGTAATTTGTTTGCAATTTTTGTCGCTTTAAGGTCTTTGTGTGTAATGTAATTTGTTTGATGTAATAAATAATGAATGTATCTTATAAATAACAGTAATCATTATTATGAAACATTTTTTTACATTGACCAAATTTCATTGCTAACTAAACTGTTAATGTATGTAATATCATACACTCCCTATCGCATGATATAAAAATTACGTTAGAGTTGGGGTTTCAATAAATCATGCTTAATTAATCACAATGACCAAACGTAATTGGGAATTATTAATATTTACCGGTAAATGTGAGTAATATGCAATATTTGACACATTTACCAAAAGAAGTGGTTATTATTACTAATAACCGGTTATTATTAATACTAACCGAATTCTTTACTTTAACCGTAACATACATACCCATAGACAGCGTCTATGGAAGAATCCAGCTCGGGAAGTAACACACCCCTTCAAGAAAACTTCAGATGGCAAAAGTACTCAAACGACCTTTTGGAGTAAGAACTAACTGACTGTTTACCAAATTTCAGTTTCTCCGTCCTTACGGTTTTCGAAATTTTTGTGCTCGGATATCGAATTGTCACCTCCCATAGTGGGATTGTTACCTCCCATAGTGGGGTACCGATCGTAGTCCACTATAGGGGTGCCGATCGAATCCCACATGCTAATTATATATATGGATATAGATAAAAGAGAAAAATGTTTAACATGTTGTTGTGATACAACTGCTTAAGGGACTTTAAATTAAAGAATATATATTTAATTTCTTAACCAAAATGGCGATGATCAGGGTAAGGACGCCCTAAAAGGGGCTCCCACAAAAACGACCTCCTTCTTTCACAAACTTTTAGAAGAGACTCATCCAGCGTTTCCTTCACATCAAGGGAATTTCCCGCGCGGTTGTGACGCATTGTGATTGCAGGTTCTCAAGTGAGGTTCTCAAAGTAAGTACCAGACAAAATCTTGACATGCTAGAGTTAGCATGAAAACCATACAATACTTAGCATGAAAACAATTACAATTAATGATTATATTAATGAAGTGTTTTAATGAAAGATTTAGAATAAGTTAAATTTGAATAATATAATTTAGAATAATAATTAAAGATAAAAATTTAAATAATTAAAATTAAAAAATAAAAATTACTTAATGATTTATAAAAAATTGTTAAATTCTGAATAATAAATAAAAGTGTTGTGATTTATCACAACACATGTTATAAAGATAGTGAATCTAGATACATACGCAGATGGATCCATACTGGAAAAACGTGCTGGTGCAGGAATTTTCAGTGAACATTTTGCATTTTATAAAGCAGTTAGTAGAGATACAAGTATCGATGGTGAAGTGCAGGATATCCATGTAGACTTAGAACAGATATCAGCTCATAAATACAGTTTCACCAGGGTCGTTATTTTGTCCGATTCTAGGGCTGCCCTGCAAATTATATCTAACAATAGAATTTGTGACTCGAAGCAAATTTATGACTATAGATTGTTCTTAATATCTTTAGCTGATTTCATCGGGCTACAGTGAGTTCCTGCTCACTGTGGTGGAAGGAAATGGAAGAGAGGGACCTTTTGGTGAAAAACGGTACCGCTGTCGTACAAAAATCAAACTTATTAAGGACTTTTTATTCTGCCAAACGTCTAATTAAGTTGGAATTTGAAAAAAAAAAAAATATATAAATCCGATATGTTAGACGAAGCTAGGGGGAAGGCCTGGATGCGACGTGCTGATTCAAAGTCTCCAATTCCAAATTTGCTTTTGCTGTTGCTTTTTCCTGTTGCTTTGTTTCGTCATCTTACTGAACATGATTGCCGCATTCACCTAATCGTATCATGTGTAAATCTGGACAAACCATGATTAGAGAACATTAGACACGTGTACTGCACTTAATGATTTTAGTTGGATTGTTCAAAGATATTGGGAAGCTAGAAGACTAATGGCTTAGTTGTCGAATGCCTGAATTTCAAATAAATAATAATAATGAAGCTGGATATTGAACTGTTTTTTTCAGACACTTAAACACTAATAATAAAATAATATACTTTAGAAAACGACGATTTTCTGCTTTTATTTTTTCAGAGTTTATAATGCTTATATCTCGAAACCAAAAGTGTTAACTATAAACAGTAAGTGAATAATTTATAGCCCTTTAAAACTCCTACAAGAGTCGTTTGAAACGCGCCGCTATAATTCGACTACCCCCGAGCTTGACAAGGTAAATTCAAAACCATTCCTGTTTAATAAATGTTCCCCGTTAGCACAATATAAAATTAAATTGGGGGAATTTAATACTACCAATCAATAATGCAAGTCGAACAAGGAAACACCAATTAAAAGACGTATCACGCGACTAATTAGCGAAAGAGGTCTCCATCAAAAAGTTCGCCCTTGGAACTGAACATGTCACCAAAACCTTCTCGTAGTTCATTAATCCCCAGAAATAACTCAAAAAGAAATACAATTAAAAATTAATAAAATAAAAAATATAATTAATTTAATAAAATAAACCTCATTACTCTAGTATAAATTGTCCCAATTCTTAATTTTTTTTTTTCAGTTGGGCAATAATTATCTTTCACGCGCCACTATAATTCGACTACCCCCAAGCTTGATATAGTAAATTCATAACCATTCTTGTTTAATAAATGTTGCCCGTTAGCACAATATAAAATAAAATATGGAAATTTAATACTACCAATCAATAATGCACGTCGAGCAAGGAAACAACAATTAAAGGACGTATCACATGACTAATTAGCGAAAGAGATTCTCCATCATAAATTTCGCCCTTGGAACTGAACATGTCACCAAAACCTCCTCGTAGTCCATTAAACACCAGAAATAACTCAAAGAGATCAACGATTTCCAGTTCGATAGCAGATATTTCACATGCTATTACTTCAAGATAAAATGCCATAAAACAGCTCAATATTTCTCTTGCAGCAGACAAATAGACGCTTGACAAAATTAAGCCAAATAAGAGATGGTATATTATCGATTTACAAAGGTTCAGACCAAACGGAAAACAAAATAACTGCCACTTAATATGTGAATCAAATGTGTGCAGAGAGTTTGAGTCTATAACGTTAGATGAAACCAGCATAAATGTTACATTTATTTGTTATAATTATTTGTTTACACAATTTTCATAAAGTTTGTAAAGTAAATTATTTTTCTAATTCATTATTTTTCTAATTATTCCATTTGTAATTATCGTTGGTAGCAAAAGTATTGCCATCCTTTTTTTTTATTTTTTTTGTGGGGGGGGGGGGATATTTTGCCTTGAAACATTTATTTATAAGGATATGCTATAAACAGAACTTAGATGGTGACTGATATGAATTCAGCATCAAATTCTGGAGGAAGTAGGGGGTGGGCGGTCCTAAGAATTTTCATTTCGGTTTAAAAATATTTCATTTTACTTGAAACAACTATTTCTTAAGATTGGCTATAGATAGAACTTATGTGATAACTGAAATGGATTCAATATCAAACTCTGGATAAGATAGGATGGTTCACTAAGAATTTTCTCTTCCGGTTTCTTTTCCACTTCTAGTTCAAAAAATGTCCTTGAAGCATCTATTTTTCAAGATTGGTTGCGGATAGAACTTATATGATAACTGATATGAATTCAGCATCGAATTCCAACGGGGTTAGGGGTTTTACTAAGAATTTTCCATTTCCGGTTTGAGAAAAGACACTTCAGGTTTTTTTCGAAGAGTCATACGAGTGGACGATATAAGTATGCGAAAGAGAATAAAATGTTGTTTAATACTTGAGTTAAAAATAACGAGTACCTCCACGCCAATTGCCATCATATGAAAGAATTCATGAATTTCTGGTTATAATTATTTTTTACACAATTTACAAATTTGTCAAGTAAATTATTTTCTAATTTAATCTTTATCCCAACTTTAAAACTCACGATACAGACAGTTTCACTAGCTAGATGAGGACATTGATGACGTCGATGCTGATATCGTTACAATGAGTACTGATACTGATACAGTATCAATATATCACATACGATAATATCGATACATCGTATCAATATAATTGTTAAGAGTTAAAATACGAAACTACTGCACAAAATATCTTATCTCGTGAATAGAAAAATTAGATGATATTAATAAATTTGTCGAATGCTATTGTATATGAAAAGTGAACATATTTCACGATAGTAATTTTTTCGATTTTATGTCTTTTTTTTTTTATAAATTTATTCGGGGAAATATATCAAGAACGGTTCATGCCAGAGTTTTAAAATTGGTATCATTCGTTTTCTAATGAAATATTGCATAAGAAATGATCACTTATGTAGCAATATTGAAAATCCTGATTTTTTTAATTTTTAAAAATTTGGGGGTCTTCTGAACATTTAATTAGGTTTAAAATTAATATGTTTCTAATATATACCGATTGCAATTTCTGTACTAAATTTCGTTTGAAACGCTTCATTCGTTCGTGAAATATCGTATCCGCACATTCACATGGATACAAAAAATCCGGGAAAAAAATTATACGTAAAAAAATCTGGAAAAAGAGCTAGCAATTGACCAGATTAAGAATTTAGAGACATCTTGAGTAACAAAAGCTGAACTTGAACGCCTACAGAAAATTAAAATAATTACATACAACGGTTATTGTAAAAAAACACTGCATCATCTGTCATAACGTGCTCCGCTATCATGTATCCCAAGGTGCCCCAATTGGCCAGATTATTCCTGAAGGATATATATATATATATATAAGCATGTTATCTCATTGGTTGCAGTAAGCTGTTGCCAAATTGGAATAAAAAGCTTTTAAAGATATCTAAAAGTGTAACTTGTGAATGAATACTCACTTCAAATATTTGTAAACCACTGTTCACAACAGTGTGAGCAAATGAGTATAGTACGAGAAAGTACATTTTCCCGATTTGGATTTATTTGTCGTTTACTGTTTTATTCTATTGACATTCACAGTCAAATGAATACACAAAAGACTCTTCCTCAGCAAATAAAAGAAACACCGAAACTAAATCCACATAACAGAAAAACTGGAAACCACACAGCCGTAATAAGGAACACATTTGCTCCGGAATTCCCAAAAACGAAGACATGACCAGTCCGGGAAAAGATTGAGTTGCCAAAAATAAAAGTCCGTTGTCATACATTTTCAGATTGGCTAAACCTAGAGAAGTATTAGTTTCATTGAAATTCAGAAGGAACAGCTGCGAATAAAGCAGAAACAGGGGGGGGGGGGGGGGAATGGCATGCACAAAAGAATCAGTCGAGAGAAAACGAGGCTATTACTTTTCCTATATGCATAATATAATGTATAGTATAAGCATATGACGGGGTCGAAAATTCGAATTCGAATTATCGACGGAAGAGTAAGTTTAATTAAACATTTTTAAAAGGATGTTTGCGTTTGTATGTATGTTAGTTTGTGGGTGTGTGTATGTTAGTGTGTGTGTATATGTTAGTGTATATGTGTGTGTATGTTAATGTGTGTATATGTGTGTATATGTTAATGTGTGTATATGTGTGTGTATGTCGTGACAATCGTGGCACATAGCGAGAAATCTGGAAGAATGGACATGTGCAGATATCGTCTACTTCTCCATTCTGACGAGAGCATAATATGCACGAAACCGATCCATGGAAGCAGTGGGTGCGTGTGTGTATGTTAGGATCCAAGGAAACCACACAGCCGTATTGTTTCCCTTTTTTGAACATCTTAAAAGCTTTCCCTTTTTTGAACATCTTACTTGCTTTTCCCAGAATAAAAGTCATAAATTTCTTAATCCAAATATGTATGATATATATATATATATATATATATATATATATATATATATATATATATATATATATATATATATATATATATATATATATATATATATATATATATATATAATGGATGCCACCTCTAGATATACCGAACGCGCACTGTTCCGTTTGAATTCCTCCTCTTTCGTCTGCCCTGAAGATGGTCGAAAAATGGATTCAGCGACATCAAGAATACGACATGGAGATTCGACACAGAAAGGGATCATCTTATGGACACGCGGATGCGCTCTCGAGGACAGTGGTTGGAAAAACTGCTTTATTATTGTAGGGATCTACAACTACATTATGACAAATGTAGTAAACTACAACTACTTTTTATAAAAAGTAGTGACTACAAACTACTTTGAAAATATAGTCACTACATAACTACTTTTATACGACGAATTTCGCCACAGCTTCAATTTTCACGAAAAGTTGAGGATATGGGTATACTGTAGTAATTTAACATATTTATTCTGAATAATTAAAACTTACTGGTCAACTTACCAATCTTTCTGCTTTTATCCACTTCTGAAAACAGCAAAATAAAATAAAAGTATAAACTTTAAAATCAAAGACAACCAAACATAGATTTAAAAGCCCTTTATCGGTGACTTCGCCACTGATGAAGGGCATCGTGATGCCCGAAAGCGCTTTGGCCGTGTAATTTTTGTACGTCGAAGAGAGAAAATTTTATTAAAGGGCTTTTAAATCTATGTTTGATTGTCTTTGATTTTAAAGTTTAATTAAAGTTGACGTGTATCCATTTAATTTATTAAAAGTATAAAATAAAATAAAAGTGAAAACTATTTATTTAAAAACATGTTTGTTCATTTGTAGTAGAATTTGCATCCCAGAATTGTAATCAGATAAGCAGGATCTTTTAGGACACAACATATCTGAATATATCCGTATAAAAAATCAACTTCATGAGGTAATGGCCTTCCTAACCCTGCAGCATCCCTGCAGCCATTCATCATACATCGTTACGCAGAACACTAAATTTCATACAAATGAAGAAAGGGTGATCACATGATATGTAGAATGGCACCTTGTTTGTTTACTGAAGTAACGTTAAAAGTAGCGTCAAAACTCGATACAAACTAGTGATTTATTGTATCGCGCTACACCATTTATTTTTAAAAGTAGCGCGTTACACTACAATCTACGAGAAAAAGTAGTGACTACTGTAGTTTCGCTACTTGTAGCGCGCTACTTCCAACCACTGCTCGAGGAGACCCTGTCCTTTGAACTGCGCCCGTTGTTTTCGAGCAGAAATAAAATTTGGCAGCGAGATTTCAGCGACCCTCCGGCAAGTTATCGCTGATCATAATTCAAATTCACCACCAAATCCCTGGGAGTTGACGAATGGACTTGGCACGAGCTACATTGGACTGTGATTTTTGTAGTTGTTATTTTGTGGAATTACTTTCGTCAACATTCTGTGAATAATATCGCTTATTCTGTGAAATTACTGGTGCAAAGTACTGTATGATTGTATATTGTTCCTGTTTACTTTGTGCTTGTGAATAAACGTTAGTTATCCAGAAACTTGGACTCGTTCTTGTATCCTGCGTATACACCCACGATTCTAGAGGATACGTTCGTTACAAATTGGTGTCAGAAGTGGAATTAGTGTCAGAAACAAAACGATACTGGGCACTGTGGGATTCTTCACTTTTTCACTTGAGGAACGGGGTTGTATATCGTAAATGGGAGAGTGAAGATGGAAAGAGCATCAGATGACAGTTGCTGCTCCCACGTTCCAGAGTGTCGAGTGTACTAAAAGAGATACATAACAGCCCCACTGGAGGACATTTTGGCATCAGCAAGACGCTGAACAAAGTTCATTCTGGTGCAATGCGAGATCCGATGTTGAGAGCTGGTGCAGAGAATGCACGGAATGCGGCACTCGGAAGGGACCGAAGAAGAAAACCCATGGGCCTCTTCAGTGTTACAATGTCGGAGCTCCTTTGGAGAGAATTGCACTCAATATTTTGGGGGCATTACCACGAACATTAGACAATAACAAATACAACCTAGTAGTAATGAACTACCTCACGAAGTGGCCCGAAGCTGACGTAATCCCTAACCAAGAGTCTACAACCACAGTGAAGTTCTCACTCGGAACTGGATATGTCATTACGGGGTTCCCTTTCTTATCCATTCTGATCAGGGAACAAACTTTAGTTCTGGCATATTCACGGGATTGTGCAGACTACTCGGTATGGCCAAAACTCGAACTAGTCCTCTTCATCCTCAATCGGACGGCATGGTAGAGAGATTCAACAGAACTATAATACTTAATTATTAATAAATAGTGTCGTTTATCGAATCCAGAAATCGTCTTCAGCCAAGTCAAAAGTTGTCCTGGTGTCAGAAGTGGAATTTCTGAAAACTTGACAAGCGTATATGGAAGTAGCTAGAAAATCGATGGAGGAATAGAGCGCGTTCGCAACAATATAAAACTAATGTAATTATTCTGCAAATGGAAAGAGGTATTATGACTTCCCATGCCTACATCACTGATGTATAATTACCTTTAATCAACTAATGTTATTATTTATGAGGAACGGCATTGATCATTTGCATAAATTAAAAAAAAATTACAATGAGAACGATGCCCACAAATTATGATCATCTGAAATCTGTTCCCTGTGTTTCGATTTTTTCCCCCTTTGCTAGTCCAAAAAGAAAGGAAAATGCCAGGATGTGCAGTTTTTTTTTTTTTATATATATAGATTTTCTTTCCAAGTATAAAAAAGTAAAATTTCTCCATCATTAAAATTACAGTTTTTCACGATCTTTAATGAAATGTCCACTTTACGCAACTCTTCCAAGTCTGGAAAACTAAATAATACGTTTTCATGAATTAGGATTTCCTTGAACGGATATTTTAGAAAAGGTTACGATGATGGAGAAAGACATACAAGTCAAAAATTACAATATTTTCAAATAACACATTTGATTAATGAAATTTATGACCGATGTTGTGGAAAGCACACATAAATCAGCTGGACTTTTAAGAGGGTTGGACGGTTAAAGGAGGAGAAGTAATTAGCTGTTTGTTTACAACAACGTTTTTAGAACACACGGCGTCTGGAAAAGTAATCAAATGAAAACTCCGATGACAAATTGCTGAAGAAAAGTATTTTCTAAGATCTCTGCGATCATTAAGGCATATCACATGAAATAACGAAGACAAAAATTCAAGGGTCATCGATCGTGGCCTTTGGGACATGACAAAGACTAAATTGGGATAAGAGGGGAGGGTTCGGGGAGGTCCCAATCTCTATTTCATTCGGCAAATACGTGAGAGAGAAACAAAGCAGAAAAGGTAGAAAAATATAAAATAAAATAAATGAATAAAATACGATTCGGAAGCTTTATTAGGCAGTAACAAAGAAAAATGTTACAGAATCCAAATGTGTTTCTTACTTACTTTTTCAGCTGGGAATAAATGTCAAACGAAACGGAAAAGCTAAAACTGCTAATTAAAAAAGATATCTAAATAAATAAATTTAAATTATCTATCTCATCATTACGGGAGAAGAGCTGTACCGAATTTTATGAAATTTTGAAGGGTAGGTAGTCTTAGTATAGTCTCCCTTAACATGTAGGTGTCTGTCTGTCTTCATGTCCTGGCCGTTTCCTTATTTTGAGCAAGGTCCAATCGTTATATGAGCCTCCAAGCAAATTGGACCTAAATGCTGTTTGAGTGTCCAAACTAACATAACCTAATAATTTTTTGAGCCTCTTTGCAATAAATGTCACTCAAAATCCTATAACGTGTATAACGTGACCCGTTCGTTGTTTATGCCTTTATGAAATTATGGAAACTTTATAAATTAAGAAAATAAATTAAACTGCAGAAAATTAAAATTTTATTTTATTTGTTCGAGGGTTTTTTTTTCATCTGTCATATATTACTAATAATATATGCATGTATTTTTCTTAGTAAAAGCGAAATTTTAATTATTTGTTTTTTATTGAGTGGCAATATTAGGTTACTTTTTATTACCTATTGTAATTGAAATTGCAAGTTGTGCTTCTGTCTGTCTTTTTTATGATCTAAACTCGCTACGGTGCCGGCAGCTAGAGGTCACACTATATTCAACCAGTTTTTAGTAAGTTATGTGACCACAGCGCGGGCGCATAAGTCGCAAAGCAATAAAAGTGGGTCGGAGTTCAGTGTGAGCAAGTCGAGTCTGTCCAGTGCAGAGTAGAAAATGCAACGGGAAAATTGCATCAAAATCGAAACAAGAATCGCTAATACACACACACACACACACACACACATTCAAGTACTTCATGGTTGACACCGGACCTTCCGTAAACACTAGGGGACCAGTACTAAACCAGCAGATCATGTCCTACACTATGATACTCCCACCACAACCTCGAACAATGCGAATACGGCAAGATGGGCTCATTGCTTTATGGGGCTCTCGCCATACTGTCCGATTGCTGTCGGTACGAAACATGGTGTAGCAAGATTCGTCCGACCACATAATCTGTTTTCAATCATCGGAAAGCCAGTGACAGTACTGTAAACGCATTTTCAAGTTCTTCCTTGAAATTAGAGGTTTCCGCGCAATCATACGACTGGCTACACCGATTCGTTACTATTCCCTGCGCATTGTTCGGGTCGAGATCAGTTGGGAAGAGCCTTCATCGAGGTATTCCGTCAGTTGCTGCACAGTAGATCCTCTTTTCTGCCGTACAAGCCGTCTGAAACGCCGACGATAACGGGCATAATTGGTGGTTTTCGATCCACAGTTCCGTCTTTCAGACAATGTCTGGGGATTATATTTTCAGATGTTATACACTTTGGATATCTCACCTTTCAAGAAGCCAGTGAACTGTTCTGTTCTGACAATCGTGGCTCCTGCAAAATGGGCCCCCCACAATAAGACCTTTCCCAAACGGAGACAAAACTGTCGTTATCCTCATTTTGCTCCACTTCTCTCGAAACACACACCGACAGCATTCTTATAGCGGTATTGTGATCGCGTTGGTTTGAATGCATACGCATGTGGCCAACATTTGCATACATTTTAACAGGTTTCTAATTCACTAGCCAGTGTGTGTGTATTATACATACATACAGAGAGAGGGGGGGAGCGAGATTATTGTAGTGTTATATTTTTGAAGTGAGTGTTGGGGGATTTTAAAAGTTTAAGTACCACTATCCTGGCTGTTAAGAATAATCCCTCCTGAAGGATCATCACCGTTGTATCTAATATCAATATCATCCAATTATTTCGGTTAACTGCTCAGGGTGTTCTGGCGCACTCCCTGCCTTTGTCTCCAATTCCTTAGGGCGGCCGATCAATAAACTGCTGGATTTCTCGCCTCTTGCTTGGTTGTCAGATATAGAAGCCTCGGTTGATATCTGATTTCATCTTTATCAAACCTCCCCTAGAAGCCTAAGCAAATGGCCTTCTAGATTACTTTTGGTTTCTGTTCGAAACGTCTACCATCTGTAATTCTATGGTAAAAGAATAACGTAAATTCTTGATATTTATAACTATATCGGGTGTTCTTTTCATTTTTGACGTTTTTCCTTCAAATTGCCATATAAAATAACCCCAAATTCGAATAATTCGTTAGTAACTGCATAAACATTTGATTAAAAGTATCAACCTGTTTCGAAGGCACCTTCTGCAAGGCGAATTTAATAAGTAGGTCCGTGAGCACCTTTATCAATTATCACGAGCCGATTGTTTCAAAAATTCTCTGACAGAATTTTACCTTTAATCTGCCCCTTTAGATAAAAACATGTTGAAAATTTAACCCCTTTTTTAATAAGTATATTAAATAGGAGTATAAAATATATTATTAAATAACTTTACCAGGTTATCGTTGAACAGGACCTAATTTAAGCTTACCATGGCAGAAACTTTTATTTATGTACAGTTCGAAGATTAGAAAATTGCATTTAAACATTAGTCAATTCTTTAAAAGGAAAAAGCTTGCCAACCTCGGGAAACTCTCATATTCTTATAATAATTTGCATGCTATCTCCATGGGCGTCGATAGGGGAGAAAAAGGGGGGCACTCCCCCCCCCCCTGGACGTTCAAGGTCACAAAGGAAGGCATCAAGCTAATCGACGTTATGCGTTGTAACCTTGATTTTGACCCTCACCCCACCACCACAGTGGAAAAAGTTCTATATGTGCTCATGGTTTTATATGCTCTATATGCACCTTGGTAACAATATGAATGTTATGATTTTCCTGCAGCTGCTTTAAACTGCAGAGCTCCACGATGTTCACATGCGGCATCCATCTTTCCAATAGTGAACTTCACTACATTTATATGAGCTCCAGAAGATATATCTTCTGCATATATTTCTGACGGCCTACCAGCAACTCAAGAGCGTTTTCGAATTTTATTCCTACTGCGATAACATTGTTTTTGCTACGGTGGCATTTTATAATAATAAGGAATCAAATTTGACCTCTATTAATAACCAGGTAAATATTTATTTTGTGATCATAAGAAATCTGATATAGGCAGCACATGACTTTTCCCAGATAATGCAAGTTTTGCTCCTTTCATTACGAATTTTTACTTTACTTCTTTCAATGTGAAATAATGATGGCAGTACCCAATTCATTTATATTTCGTGCAAATATAACTTGATAATAAAATATTGCTAACATCTGTTAAACAACATACTCCATTATATTAAAATATGTTAATTATTAATTTATCAATTTGGTGTCGTTTTCGTAATATTTGGCGTCATATTTGCCAATTTGTAGACATTTTCGTCAATTTGGCACCATTATAAGGGGGGGGGGAAACTCGCCACGTTGGCAATATTTCTCTGAATTAGTCGCCAATGTTGTCAAATTTATCGCCAAGTGCTGCATGTTTGATGATACGTACTACTGTTTTTCTGTAATATTTTAGATACATTTATTTGACATACGTGCTATATCCCGAGCACGGCTTATGATAGTGTTCTAAATTTTATGTTATTCTTTATAGAATAAAAATATACGTATAAAATGATTATTTTCTTAACAATTATTGAATTTTTTTTTATGATATTTTCAAAAATTCAATCGAAAACTTGAGATGGTGGGGTCTTCTAAAAATTCGATCGCATTTAAAATCAACAGGTTTTCAGTATTCACGAATTGTAATAAATAGTATCAAATAATGCTTGAAAAGCTTCATTCGTTCGTGAAATACCGCATCCAAGCACACATAGCCATCACGTCATAAACGTTCGATTCGAGTTCAGGGATGCTTGAAACGTGTTCTTCAGTCAAAAACACAAATTCAAATTTTTGACCCCCTCACAATACTTCCCCTATACATTATACTATCTATGTAGGCAAAGTAAAAATTAGTTTTCTTAATCACTTCGTTTAAATGAGTCAACAATAAGATATAATTGATAATTTCAGTAATAATTACATTTTCACTGCAATTGTTAATGGCAATCATAGTGATGAAATGCTCTTAATAAGAATTAACAAGACATAATTGTTAACTACATTAATAATTACATTATAATCATAATTGTTCATGCCAATCATTGTTGCGAAACATTCTTATCGCTTCTGCTAATAAGCAATCATGCAGGAGTTGGAAGTCGACTTGACACATTAAATCTTTGCCTATACTGGAAATGCTAAATCATATATTAATTAATATTGAATTAATTAAGGCTCAAAGTAAAATTATAAGCCCGTCTTGCAGTACACCTAAGGGTCTCTATACGTAAAACCGTACTTTGCGTAGTCTATTTTTTTAGGATTTTTTTTTTTTAATATAATTACTTCAATTGATAGAAAATACCAGTATTATCGATAAACATAGCTCCTAACTGCCATTTAAAAAATAAAAAAACTGGGAAACGAACGACACAAAATTGTGAGAAATAATAAAAAATAAATAAAATACAGAATAATAATAAAATAAATAAAATAATACATCAGCCATTCTTCCGCTCCAGCGTTACAGAAAAGAACGGCGATATTTTTCAAGAAGAAGCTTTGGAAGAAATATCGCGGAATTATGGCAAAACCGATGAAGCGTTTCAAAATTCAACGAAGCACCAGGCTGATGAAATTGCGGGGGAGGGGGATTTAAATATATATATATATATATATATATATATATATATATATATATATATATATATATATATATATATATATATATATACATACATACATACATAGAACCTTAAAATGCTGATAAAGCCTTTAAAATGGAATTTAATTTAACATGGGATTGGTTTTCCTGGCAAGAGTAAAAAGTTAACAACTTTAACCCCGGAAATTTAGAAGTTTATAACCTTTGAAGGGAGTTTTGGCTCAATTTTGCAGAGTTCATATTTTATATCTCGCTGTGTGGTATTGCGAGTAAGGATGTTATTTTTCAACAGATTGTGAAAATATTTCGTTGTAAATAAAATTCGACGATAAATCACCTTTAAGAGAAAATTTCAAAATTAATATTTGAAATATTTAGTTCGATTTCAACGAGATTCACATTTAGACGGTCAAAAAACGTACGTTAAGACTAAAAAACTATGGTGTGACAACTTTTACCATTTCATGGTAATTTTTTTCCCCAGTAAAGGTCAGTAATTTCTTTTATTACAGCATTTTTTCTGGGTCACATTTCGCAAAAACGATTTCAAGAGGTTGTTTTTATTGAAATATAGCAAAAATTTTATTCAGACAAAAAGATTACATTATCCAACATTACATTGCTGTCTGTTTGAAATTTCTACCGAAGAAACATAAATAATTTATTGATAGGTAGCATATTGCAAATTCAGAATGCGAATTTGTTTGGTAGGCAAAGTAGGACCTATCCCGGACCCAGGACCTGTATCGTGTTGGTATTTAAACGCCACTGCGCGCCCCTTGATTTTGGTTAAATTGTTTGTTCCCTTAGCTCAAAATTATTTGCGTTGTATTTTCGACTCAAAAATTTCCCGCCTCATTCTAAATCCTCTCCGGTGCTTTGCTAAAGATGCGCATTTTAATTCTTCAAATTTCTCTGTTCGGGTCTCTCAACTGTCCTTGATTATATCGTGTCGACTTTTTGATGCATTTGCTAACTTTCTGTGCCTCGAATTTGATGATGTGTGAAACTGCCCCATTTATGTGTGAATTTTAATTGGCGAGGATATTATCACGTTAATGTCATAATTTCAAATGCATATTGATATCGGATGAATTGGCAATAATTTCTGCATTAATTCAACATGTTAATGAATTATTTTATTTAATCAAAATAGATGTTATGCTTCCCCCCCCCCTGGTGATTTTATTATTATGCATACTCATACTTATATCTTCACGAGTATAAGTATTACGCAATCGAGTGAGACCGTGACTTTGATTCAGTATCACACCCTCAAACCCTTTTTGGCTAGAAATAGCCCTTCTGTCCATGCCTATCAAATTGCTGTTAGACAAAGCTTGTGTCATGCCCATTATGAAATATAGTTCCCAAATATGGGGCACCGCTTGCCGAAACTCATATTCGGAACGGAAACTTCAAATTATTCAAAGTCGTACTACTCGTTATATCCTTCAAGCTCCTTTTTATGTCAAACTCTAGGCATTCATAGTAATTTCAACTTTAGGCCCTTTTTAAAAATCATTCAAAACGTTTCACATAAATTATTGAGGGCCAACGGCCATACCGTGCTGAAAACACCGGTTCTCGTTAGATCACCCAAGTCAGGCAACATCGGGCGCGGTTAGTACTTGAGTGGGTGACCACCTGGGAACACAGCGTGCTGTTGGCACATTTCGGGCGTGGTAACCCGGTGGTTTGCGCGCTGGATTTGCACGCTGCCACAACTGCCGCCGTGTTCATGCAGAGTACGATCACGTTAAACATGTGGGTCCGTAAGTCCTTCCGAGAGGTTGGTGGTAGGAGAAGGAGGGTACGGTCCTGTGGATGCCTCCCCCACTGGGTTCCGGTCTAAATTGTGTGGCACTTCCCGGCCGTCCAAACAGTTACCTTACACCTTTCTGGTAAAATGCAAAACTAGCTACTACCTCTGGCTCTCCAACTTCTTTACCTTTCCCTTATTCACTTCTCAAAAAACATTACAAACTTGATATCCTTAGTAATTGGCAATCCTTTTTAAATGACTATGTCTCCCCCCGAACTCACGATCCCGCCAGAATTTTAAATTTCCTTCCAAAAGTTAACTTTAATACACATATTACTAATAAATATTTAATCTACTTTATTACGGGCCACGGCCCATTCCCCGATTATTTGTTCTCTTTCAAATGTAAATCTACTTCCTGCTGCTCCTGCGGCGCTTTCGGCGACGCCGATCACTACGTTTTTTCTTGCCCCCTTACCAAAGCTTTTCACCTTTATAAACCTTCACCCCATAATACGGCGACCTGGTTCTCGAGTGTCTGCTCTAACCCTTCTTCAATCAATAAAATAAAAAACTGTGTTCTCATAGCGAGAGAAATCTCTAATAAAATTTCATAATCTGCCTGGGGATCTCTGCTTTTAATTTTTTCGGTCGGTGACTCCTCTTCTTGTTGTTTTTTTTGTTTGTTTTTTATGTTGTTTTTTATGTTGTTTTTTTATATGTTGTTTTTCTCGGTGGTGTCGTCTGCTTTTGTTGTGTTGTCTTTAGTTGTTGCACCCCATTTTATAATATATAGTCAACTTCAAAATGTTTTCAACTACTATCATAATACTTATATTATCTCAGATCATTATATCATTTGTAAATATACTATCAAGTCTTCAATAATGTAAATAAGTCAACAAAATGTATTCAAGTCTACAAGAGTATAAATGTAATCAAGTCTTCAGATATATTTTCATATTAGCAAAACTATGTTATTAGCTTATATCCTTGTAACCACTCCTGTAAAAATTTTTTAAAGATTCAATAAATTTGGTGTTGGTTGTTGTGGACACCCGGACATCGGCCGGACGCCTGCCAACTCCTCTCCCGGCCGTCCAAATAGATGCTCAAGTCCTCAGGACGAGTCGGACGGTCTGGGTCTTCAACACCTTTCTGGTAGGTCGGACGGTCTGGGTCTCAACATAAATTATTGAGAGATCCCGGGAAAGTCTCAAATGCTACAATCGACAGCCTGACCGTCTATGACCCAAGCGGCCAAGGGCGCTCCTATGTAGGAGACCCAAGGACCCGTACTTAAGTACCAATCACTGTCGCACCTTTCAAACCTGTAGCATATTCGTACAACTCCAGCCCGACTAGTTATATATATTTTTTCTTAACTAATCGTCGACCTCAAATTGAACCTTATCCTCAGCATCCGGATATCGTGACGAGACTCGCCTACCCCTACTGATCACCGATCAAGGAACCCATAACCCTTTCCACTCTTCTCTTCGCCTAATTTTACGGCATTATTCAAAATCTTTTTTAGACTCTAATAAGCTCTGCATTAGAAATTCTCTAATGCAGTGATGAAGAGCACCCTGTCATTCTAAATTTTCTCTACTTCTATAAATTTTATTTTTCTATCCCCCACTTAATTTCCGCAGGAGGTAAAAAGCTGGGACTTTCCCAGCCCAGGGACTCCAAAAACTGAATGACCTTATCCTTGATTCAGTATCTTTGCTATTTTCGTAGAAGATGCCCGGAGATTTTATTGCGGTCGGATGAGAAAAAGTGCTCCTTAGAAATATTTTAAAATAAAGGCTTTTTGTCTTTGAGGCTTCATCTTAAATGTAACTAAATTACGAAATGTTACTAGTGAATACTTTAAATATTGATAAGCATGTCTTCCTCTAGTTTTCCCAATTGTTTCTCTCGAACCTTAAACTAAGATTTTAAAGTGCTGTGCTCTACACTGGTATCAACATAATTAATATTCAATATTGTGAACGAGTTCTTTCCCAGAACTATATGTAATTGCATTTCATTTGTCTTCATTTGAGAAACTCACTTTATTTTGATTGAATCATTGGCCCTCCAAGAAATATTGAATTAAATTAACTAAAGTTTCATTTGATTAATTGCTTAATCTTTGGAGATAAACTTTATCAAAGTTGTTGGGTATAACTGTCCTTAACACCGTTAATAAATTTGAGCCTTAAATTTTAATAATTGTAAATTTAAGCAATTTGTCTCCAACGGTGGAAATGATGTTGATTTATTGAATGGTTTTATCACGTTGATGTATTTTGTATAAATAAAATAAAAATCTAATTTCGTGACGGCATTTCCCACAATTTTAATTTAGTGTCAAAAATTTCATCGAAAATACAAAGATAAGATTTAGAATGAACTTAAGTGTTAATAACAGTTTGAGAGGTTGAATAAATTTCAGTGCAATGCCGTTTAAAACATTCGATCCCGTTTAAAAACAGTAAGGTTCCAGTATTCACCGATTCTAATAATCGTTCCAAATTATTTTCGGAACGCTTTATTCGTTCACGAGATATCGCTCAGGCACACATACACAGTTATCACCTTAAAAACGTTCGATTCCAGCGCGCTCTTTCGTCGAAAACTCTAAATTCGAATTTTAACTCCGTCGCATTACTTTCCCTATACATTATACTATGTATGTAGAGAAAGTAAAAATAATTCTTCCGTAATTTCCCTCCGTCGATCAGTGCAATTTAAGGCCATTTTAGTGGGAGCTTAAACGGTTTGATGAACAAAAAGAACGATAGATTCCACAAGAAAATCTTTACGAAGAAATATCAGCGTATTATAATCAAAACCGATTAAGTTCTTTAGAAATCAGCAATCCAGCGCATAAAGCCATAAAGGTAATACGTTAAAGCTCAAAATGCTAAAGCTTTAAAAAAGAAAATAAATTTAAGTTTTCGATAAATGATTAAAAGGTTAACGGTTTCAGTCATAAAGATTTGATACTTTGTACCTAACTCACATCGAGGAGGATTTCCCTGCAATGTTTCTTGTTGATTCACTGATAAGATTGCACCATTTGTTATCGTGAGAGTGAAGGTATTACGTTTTATACCCACGATGGAATATTCTGTAAAGAAAATTCGACGGTTTTCCGAATTGAAAATTCGAATCACCTTTTAAGAACACGTACAAAAACTGAAAATAAGTATCATTTTTTTTTTAATTTAATATCCTTATGACGAAAAGTTAAGCAGGGCCGTTTTCGATTACAAGCAAAGTAGGCGAATGCTGGGTGCCCACGGAATTTCAGAGGCCTATCTTCCGTGCTCAACGTACATTTTGTTTTTACTAAAAATTTTATAGGGGAGCCTAGCATTTATTTTTGCTGCCTTGTGGTCCTTAGAGTTAAGTGGCCTAGAAGATGAATGGTCAATTCAATTATAATAAGGTAGGGAAGTGCTCCAATTCCAGTTAAAGTAAACTCTTGTTAATCTGGCCATTCTTTACACTGAGGGGTGCGAGATTTCTGAGAGTCCATACTAGACTTTAGTTTTACTCTTTACTAAATTTAACTAAACTAGCATACAGCCGGGCTTTGAGTGGATTAGTGCATATGAAGCATGCGCGCTGTGAAAGATTTCAAATTGAAACTTAATTTATCAAATAATTATGAAATTAGAAGTATAAAAAATTATTTTCAATATTTGAGAATCCTTATACAAAAGAACATAAAATTTGAATATTAAATTAAATTAGAATACAGGAAAATAGTGAAATCAAAGTAAAACATTTAAATTGCAAATAATTATTTAATAGGGCCAGGAACAGAAATAGTAACTCTCGTTTCAGCCTCGCAAAAGCCTCCCTAAGAAACCGGTGAGCGGCGGCAGACTCTTGCACCAGTCTCGCGAGAGCGTATCTCCCCAAGCTCGGTGGGAAACAAACCAATGCGCGACTTGCCAGGTCAGAAGAGTAGTTTGTGCAAATGCTATGTGCCGCAATTTTACCATTCTCTGTGGAGACCAACAAAGTTGGTCCAACCACGCCGCTGGAAGCAAATTTCTTGAAGATTGAGCTCAGACTGCCCGTGGCTACAACGGCCAAGTTCATAAACACAAAATTAAGATCACGCTTTTATTACAGATAACGACATCTTATTATTTTTAACAACTTATTAACAACACAAATTTTATATCTATTTCTTTATTATTTGCAACCTGTAACATCGTCCAAGCTTCGAGTTTGTAATTTCAGAATTTGTCGAGATATAAATAAACAAGAAAGATCAATCATGCATAAAGCATTGATTATGAAACACTTTCCAACTGCAATACAATTTTATTAAAACATCTCTAAAATGAAATACATTCCTCGGTAATAATTTTAAAATTATCACAATACTACATTAATTTATTATATTTGAAACTTAAAACGAAAACAATGAATATTTAAATGACGTAATTGAAATATAAATTTCCTGGTTTAAACATCTCTAAAATGCGATACATTCCGGGGTAATATTTTTAAAATTATCACAATACTACAATACTTTATTATATTTGAAAACTTCATCGAAAACAAATGAACTTGATTCAATTGACGTCATCGAAATATAAATCGGCTGACTCTCTCTATAAAATCAGCATTTCATTCATAACTGTTTTCCATTCCTTTCATTCATCACAATACTACAATAATTTATTTTATTTAAAAACTTAAAACCATGGAGGTACAAGTAATTTAACTCTATGCTTAAAACTTCATTAAAAAAAATCGTTTGCTTCTCTATGCAAAATCAATGAATGTTTCATTCATATCAGCTATATTGCCGACTCTAGAACTAAATAATTTTGCATTAAAGAAATGCAGCAATTCTTATACAACTCATCCTACATCCTTCAGTGTTTACATTCTCCATAAGTGAAAATTAGACTTCGTTGTAGAAATAATCAAAGTTTAATGATCATTTAAACGCAAATATATTGATATTGCATTGTGTTAGAATGTAGATGCACAGAATTTAAGCAAAAATAAAGCGGTTTTAGGACGGATACAACACTAAATATAAATTAAAACGGACTTTAAAAATCACGATATTGACACAAGATGGATGCCATACTTTATTTTGAAGTGGGTCACGTGATATCTTTATATAATGGCCACGTGATTTCTTCATAGAATGGGTGTAATTATTATTTTAAATTTTATTTAAAAAAACTACTGAATATATTTTGCTGAAATTTTTTTTACATATTTTATAGGATAATTTGAATATTTCCTAAAACTTTCAAAGCAAATGTGTGAATTTTAAATTTGCTTAAAAAATGTTTGAAAAATTAGGTCTCATAGGGTTCAATATATTTCATTTTTTCAACCCGAGTTCAATTCAAAACTAATTGGGTGATATTATTAATTTATATTCCCATAGGTCCTACAGCAAGTCTGAACAACATATTAAAATTTCATTTTGATAAAGTCATTTTTACGACAGTTATCGTGCTAACTGACAGGCAGACAGAATGAATAACGTCATAAACATTTTTAACACTTTACAACAAAGTTGAAAAGTGTTTATGACTTTGTTCATTCTGTCTGTCTGTCTGTCTGTCTGTCTGTCCGTTATCACGATATCTGCCGTAAAAATGACTTAATCAAAATGAAATTTTAGTATGTTGTTCAGACGGTCTGTAGAACCTATGGGAATATAAATGAATAATATCACCCAATTAGTTTTGGTTTGAACCCGGGTCGAAAAAATGAAATACATTGAGCCCTATGGGACCTAATTTTTCAAACATTTTTTAAGCGGATTTAAAATTCACAAATTGCTTCGAAAATTTTAGGTAATATTCAAATTGTTCCATAAAATATATAAAAAAAAATTCAGCGAAATATATTCAGTAGTTTTTTAAATAAAAATTAAAATAATAATTACACCTCTTACATGAAGTGATCACGTGACCATGATATGAAACGATCACATGACCCCCTTCAAAATGATATATGGCATCCATCTTGTTTCAAAATCGTGATTTTTTTAAGTTCTTTTTAATTCATATTGAGTGTTGTATCCGTCCTAAAACTACTTTATTTTTGCTTAAATTCTGTGCATCTACATACTGAAACAACGCAATGACAATATATTTGAGTTTAAATGCTCATCTAAATTTGATTATTTCTACAACTAAGCCTATTTTTCACCTATGTAAAATGTAAACAGCAAAATATATAGAATGAGTTGTATTAGAATTCCTGTATTTTTTTAACACAAAATAATTTAGTCCATGGAGTCTGCATGGCTGATTTGAATGAAATATTGATTGATTTCATAAAGAGAAGGACGATTTTTTCCCATGAAGTTTCAAGCATAGAGTTTAATTTTTTGTAGCTCCATGGTCTTAAACAAAATGTTTAAATAAAATAAATTATTATAGTATTGTGATGAATGAAATGAATAGGCTAAAGTTATGAATGAAATCCTGTTTTTATAGAGAGATCCAGGCGTGTTATTTTTTCTATGACGTCATTTGAATTAATTTCAGTTGTTTTCGATGAAGTTTTCAAATATAATAAATTATCGCAGTATTATGCTAATTCTAAAACTATTACCGAGGAATGTATAACATTTTAGAGATGTTTAAAGCAGGCAATTTATATTTCAATGCCGTCATTTGAATGAAGTTCATTTTTTTCGATGAAGATTTTTCGATGAAGATTGATTCGATTTTTTGGCAGTGGCTGGAATCGAACCCGGGCCTACCGAGTGCAACTCCAGCGCGCTAACCAATGGGCTACCGCGCCCTTCCAAAGCAATGTTGAAGACCCAGACCGTCCGACTCGTCCAGAGGACTAAGAGCAGCTATTTGGACGGCCGGTTCCAAAGCAATGTGTAAATTTTAAATTTGCTTAAAAAATGTTTGAAAAATTAGGTCCCATAGGGTTCAATGTATTTTATTTTTTCAACCCGGGTTCAATCTAAAACTAATTGGGTGATATTATTCATTTATATTCCCATAGAATATAAATGAATAATATCATAGATAGAATATATCCCATAGAATATAATATCCCATAGAAGATTCATTTATATTCCATTCATTTATATTCCCTACAGAAAGTCTGAATAACATATTAAAATTTCATTTTGATAAAGTCATTTTTACGGCAGTTATCGTACTAACGGACAGACAGACAGAATGCACAAAGTCATAAACACTTTTCAACTATGTTGTAAAGTGTTGAAAAAGCTATCACATAAACATCATAGTGTAGACTATTATTTTCCGAAACTTTACTTGAAGAAAATGTTATGTTGCTTAGCAACGGAATTAATTCAAATGTGCTTATAGGGTAGAAGATTTTCATTCAATTGATCCAATTTAAATTTTAAAGAAATGGATATACAAATAAATTTTATAAATGAACAGTATTCTATTTTGGATTGGATTATGTCAGTTACGGCTTTGGGGTATAAAATCACCGGAATGATCGATATTTTCAATTTCTTAAGTCATCTCTTTTATTTAGGCAATTTTTTTTTTAAATTCATATATTTTCTATTGCGTTTAACCGATTGTTGTAACAGAATAAAAATTAATACAAATATAATTATTGCTACTTTTTTAACGTATTTCATTTTAGCTTATGTTTATCAAACTTCCCTCCCCCCCCCCTTTTTGAAAATTGATAAAGGAACGGGACCGGGATATTAAGATTTGCCTGTACAGATAATTTTGTATAGCGAGAACAGAGATTATTATAAGTCATTTTTAAAGGAATTAGAATTTTTGGAAGAACAGTATAACTCAGAATACTACTAGAAGTTGTACATTTTAAATTATGAGTAACACCGCTGTTATATCTGCTAGTATAGTGTATGGGGGATTGATAATTGAAACTACGGTGTGATTGTTAATAGTATCAAAATAGTTTACCAATATGGTGAGTATCAAAGCAAGTCAAATGCATTCATCGTCACAACTAAACTGCTGCCAACTTAAAAAAATATATATACATAAATAAATAATAAAATAAAATTAACTGGCGCATGGCTCAACTCGACTTTATCATACTAGACTTCATTTTTTTTTTTTTCAAATTTTACAATAAAAATTTTGAAAAATCGGTATCCTGGCTCCAAATAGTTACAACTATGGCGTGTTACCTACCCTTCACTTTAAAGGGCTTAAAAAATATTTCGATTGATACTATACTTGTCAATGCCCCCCCCCCTTTAGGTAACTTTGTATTAAGAGTAAGAGAACAATTTTAACACAACGTGTAACAACATTCGACAAAATTAAGTTAATAACGTACAAAAAATAGAAGATTGTAATTTTCATTTTTTTTTAAATGTGTTACAGAAAATCGAATGAGGGCAATACTATTGGCGTTGAATTATTACATACTATGTACATTCCTATAATCCAGTATTAAAATTAAACACGGACAGCAACAGTTAATAAATGAGCACTGACGTCATTAGCCCCCCCCCCTTTAGGGGGTGGCTAATGACGTCACGAACCAAAGAAATGTATCGCGGCTATTTTTTCCAACAATGATTGAAACTACAAACTCTCGTATCATTGAGCCATAAATAAAACCCTTTTATGCATGATTATATCCAACTTTGCTCTATGCTGCTATGTTAAAACATTTGAATAAATTTCAAAGTTTTCGCTCGAATTTAAAAAAAAAATAATTCTATCTAGTTCCAGATTTTTCAATAAAAAAGCTGGATGGATATAAAGTTTCGTGCAAATCCATTAATGTTTGTGTTTGCTATCGTGTACACAAAAAATCAACCACATACAACAGACAGAGGGATATCACTCCAAAAATAGCCAAAACGTGTTCAGGAGGTCTTAAAATATATACTGGCATTAAAATCTCGAAAACGAAAATTTTCGTGAAAATAACACTTTCTCAATACTACGGAAGTAAAAAAAGAACTTTTTTGACATATTTTAAAAGGATACTTTGGGTACTGCAATTGCAGTACAAATAGAACTAAACACAATAGAATATGAACACATGAGAAAACCCAACGGAGTTCCATACTCCAAACATTAGATTCTTAGCACAAAGTGCTTTTACTTTTTGACACTAAGTGCTTTGCAGGAAAATTAAAAATTGCAATTTCAGCCATTCGAAGTAAGCAAATTGATGTCGTTTGTGAAAGCTTAAAGAATTTCAATAAAACTCAACAAAAATAACAAGAATAACGGCATATCTCGCAAGAAAAAGCCTTGCAGTGAAATAAATATTACGATGTTATCGGAAAACGTTTTAAAAATCATCCATAAAGAATCAAGGCGCGCAAAGCCATAAAAAAAAGAGGTAAAATAGTTTATGCATAGACTAGCAAAATGTTGATAAAGCTTTAAAAAACAAGTAGAATTTAATTTCAAGTGGAATTGGTTTTCGCAGCATGATTAAAAAGTTAACGGCTTAAATCATGGAAATTTGAAAGGTTATACCCAGTTCGCATTAAATATAATCCCACTTCAATTTTCTCGTTGATTTATTGACTAGTACACTTGCTATTAGTTAACGTGAAAATAAAGCTATTATTTATCACCTGATAGTAATATTTTATTCGAAAATTTAGAGTTTACTAAAATTTAATATAAAATAACTACTTGATTTGGTACCTATAGAGAAAGTTTAATAATCAATTTAACTTTAAAATCTGTAAAACAGTTTGAATGTTTCAAGAAACCTTATTGTTAGGATATATCTATCCTCTGGAATCGTGGGTGCGCTTTCAGGATACAAGAATGAGTCCAAATTTCTGGATAATTAGCACTTTTATTCACAAGCACAACGTGAACAGGAACAATATACAGTCAAACAACACTTAAATGCTCTACTTATTTCACAAAAATAACTGATATTATTCTCAAAACTTTGACGAAAGTCATTTCACAAACCAGTAGCTACTATTTTCAAAACATTGACAAAAATCACAGTTCAATGTAGCTCATATCACGTCAATTGCTCTCTGATTGAGTGATGATTCATTTTATAGACTCGCCATAGAAACTTCTGGAAATCTCTCATATCGCGTAGAAAAATCGTTATTTCGAGGTTCTTCACGAAAATTCGGGAAGCCACTAAATGTCGCCAAATTGGCAATAAATCGCCAAATCTGGCAACCCTTCTTCGAACTTCGGAATTCTGGAAACCCTACGTTCACGCCATGAGAAAGTCTGTACGGGTGTTTTATCCGCCCGGTTCTCAAAAGAAAAGACTCCGGTGAGGCAGTATTATACGTTCGCAATATTATTGATTGCTGGAAGGTCGAGGAGGGAGTTTAGCAGCAAAAAATCTGATAGTGGCAGCACTTTTTGAAGAGATTAGACACATACATAAATCCATTGTTGTCTAATATTCTTATACATAATAAAATAAGGTGTAATATTAAATAACTGTGTAATAATGATGTACTGCTGTGTACCACTCGTGACATCACAGAGAGCAGGGAAAGAATTTCGCTGTTATCCAGTTCATGCTATAGCCCTAATTTGTACGGTACAACCTGGTGAGAGTGAACAACGTGCTAGATATTTGTTTTTCCTTGTATAATTAAACATATTATATAGAGGATAATATTAAATAACTGTGTAATAATGATGTAAACTTGCAGTGTACCACTCTGAAATGGGAGCTACCCTAATACGCCAAAAGTACTGCTGTCTTTGTTTCCTAAGGATTCTGTATTTCATCAAAAATGGATTAAGCCCATTCCCAGTTAGGGCTTCACTTTCACAAAATACTCTAAGGTAAATACTATCTTATTATATTTATATTTTACTTAATTTTTCTATTAATTTATGTAGCTACCCGGTCAAAAATAGAAATGTATTCTAAAAATATGACCTGTTTAAATTTATTTCTGTTTATAAAGTTGTAATTCTACTAAATGCTATTATATTTCTCCATTGTTAGTATCCTATCATCTGTAAAAATGCTACAGAACTTTCATTACTTATTAGGAATCAAACATTTGATCTGAAACTGATAAGTTGATTTATTAATTGCTGTTGAAGTGCATTTGAAATTCTTCACTTCAAATATGTTTGCATATCTTCAACACTTTAAATATGTTTGCTTGTTGTATTTATTGCTTATGCTCTTAAGCATTATTTGTACTGCCACTGGCCAGGAATTAATTAATTCTTAATCTGCAGCTTAAGATACCTTATATTGGGGTCCTGGCATATTGGGGCAGCCAAAAATACCATGCACTGTCTCTGGTAGGAATACAATACATTTCGAGCATTTCTACTTCCTAAATTCTATAGAATATTTTACTAAGTGGTATAACTTAGTTCCTGTTAATGAGCTGAAAAGATGTCGATGGTTGGAAGTAATGTCGTTATGTCGATGGTTGGAAGTAAATAAGTATTTCAGAAACGTTTATCAGAAATATTCTTTCAGCCGTGATGTTATTATCAACCCTCTGCGTAAGAGCTTCCACAATACCGAATCCCAGATTTATCTTTGCATCGCCATTTACATGGTAGGAATATCCTCTCATTGTTATCCTCAACTTTTCTGTTTAGAAATGTGTTATAAACAAATCAAAACATTTGTATGGCCCTTAATTCAGAACTCAAAGACTTAATTTATATTGTTTAATGCAGTATAGAAGCAGGCTATATTTCTTAATTAGTTTCATGCTATTTTGCATAGTTGAACCATCTTGCTAATTTGGAACTCACATTTAGCGAGGTATCAGATTAAACGAGGAAATAATGTTGTCTCACTCATTGCTAATTCCAGTCTAATTAAATTTGTTTCAGTGGGAGCAATGGAACTTTGTATTAAGAGTAAGAGAATAATTTTAACACAACGTGTAACAACATTCGACAAAATTAAGTTAATAACGTACAAAAAATAGAATATTGTAATTTTCATTTTTTTTTAAATGTGTTACAGAAAATCGAATGAGGGCAATACTATTGGCGTTGAATTATTACATACTATGTACATTCCTATAATCCAGTATTAAAATGAAACACGGACAGCAACAGTTAATAAATGAGCACTGATTTAGAATGACATTTTGAACCATTGAATATACATTAATTCCCTTGAAATTATGCACGTCAAATAATAGTAAATAATTTTCAATACTCTAATTCAAAAGATTTCAACAACTTTTAGTCTTTATCGTCACTGATGTACAAATACGTGTCCTTAAATTGAGTTGCCCACGTACATGAACGAAGTGTTATCATCAAAATAATTTCAGACACCCATGACTGACAGGCGTGAAAGGTTGAAGCACTGTGCATTTGTGGAAGAGGCTTATAGTTAACAAGAGTGGTTCCGATCGCGGCTGATGGATGTGAAGTATTTAATTAGGATGGTATTCAGCAGGATGCAAAGTCTACAAATTCCCAATCGATTGCTTTTAGCATATAGTATTTCAAATAATCCCAACTAATATTTTAAATCCAATTGAACACTAAATAGTATTTCGCGGTTCTCAAGAATTCCAAATAGTGTATTTTTTAGTTTTACTGAATTCTCAACATTCAACGATTCTTCGGTATTTATAAATCTCTATGGTTCTTAAGTATTATTTCCAATTCATAGTTCTCAAACCCTCAATATTCCATTTTCATAGTTCTCAAGAACTCTCAATCTATTTTTCCATGGTTCTCAAGAACTCCCATTCAATTTTCACGGTTCTCAAGAATATTTTACTTTTATGATTCGCAAGAATCTATTACATATCATGAATCTTAAATAACATTAATATTCCATTTTCATGGTTTTGAAGAAATCTAATAATTCCATATGGTACTCAAGAACTTTCAATGTTCTATAGTTTTGAAAAAAATCTCACCCATATTTAAAAAGTTCTCAGGAACTGTAAACATTATAAGGTTTTCAATATTCTCCGATATACCATGATTCTCAAATCCCTGAGTATTCTATTGTTTTTAAGAATTATAAAGATTTTATTACCATGATTGCCATAAAGATGAACCCTCAGTACTCTCCTGTGTGGCTAGTAAGAACCCATAACTATCTCTCTCATCAACAGTATACCAACACAAAACTCTACTTTTCACAATCTTTAAAATTTTCAATATTTCGTTTCCATGATTTTCAAGAATTGTCGGTATTCCCTTTTCACTGTTTTCAAAGCTCTTAACACAGCCCATTCTAAAATTCCCAAGAACTCTTTAATACTCTCGACATACAGAGTATTTTAAAAAGATTGCCGACATATCAATCTCTTAAAATGATTGGTTTTGGATCCATAATTCCAATTTAAAAATAACGCTTTAATTAAGGTAGACCATCATCAGATGCAAATTTAGGATCATGTGACACCTTTTAGTAACATAAAACAAAATACAACCTTTTTTTCTTTTTTCAATTATAAAAATAGTTCCCATAGCCCAATTAGTCAATTCTATTAGCACACGATCCAAATTATCCAATATATCATTAATTACAGTTTTTGGCGGATAATTGGGGACTGTATTAAGCTTTTACCAAAGATAGGTATGTATATAAGTTTTGAATGGAAATTTTATTTAACGAGATTCAATTTTTGTACGGCCCTTGAAATCTATATACGTTTCTTTGATCGAGTCAATGTGGTATTTTAAGTCCTATAATTTTGATAATTTTTTTCACGGCCAATTTGCATATTCGAGTACAGTTTTCGTCCGAAAAGAATAAATGAATAAGGAGCAATTTTTCGCAAGTTCGTGTCACGTGGCCTAAAATGTCGTAATCTGAAAGCCTATCTTGTTTTAAGCATATCTTAAATTAGAAACATGCAGGCCCTTGTTCAAGCCAATGAGAGACCTATGGTTCATTCGGGAACTCCATGCACGCTCAACATACCAAACACATGCAAAATATCAACATATAATAAATTTCAGAGATCAGGATCACAGCTCCGAAGGCTCTTTGGTACATATAGAAAACTTCCAAACTTTTTACTTTATAAATAAGTAATATATTGACATTCATTAAAAAATTATTTATGTTTAAAATTTTTTATCACAAAGATTAGGAGTCCCTTAAAATTTGCGGGGCCAGGGTCACGATCCCGGAGGCCAGTGCATTAATCAGGCCCTGGAAACATGGGTGTGTGACCAATGTTTCAAAAATATTCTTATTTAGTAGTGCAATATTTTTGAAACACCGAGTATATTGCATGATTATCCAAGATCTTTCAATATTATACGATTATCAAGAGATATTCTTATTTAGTAGTGCAATATTTTTGAAACACCGAGTATATTACATGATTATCCAAGATCTTTCAATATTATACGATTATCAAGAGATATTATTATTAGAAAGTCTCAAAATTCCAGTTTTGGTATCCATGATCTTTCAGAAAATTAATTCCAAGCATCCGGTTTATTTCCGTATCTTTACATTAAAACCGGAAATATATTTAAATTAGTGGTTTACATAATCCAAGCGAACCGTGTCTATCAAAATAATTTTAGACACCAGTGCCGTGAAAGGAAGCACTATGCACTTGTCAAAAAGGTTACTGTTAACAAGAGAAGGGGCAACATCTGTTAATGGATAAGAAGTATAATTAGGAACGCATTCAGAAAGGGTGAAGTCTCTAAATTCACTGCCTCAAATCCAGCGTGACAAATAATCCCAAGTAGTCCCCAATAGTCAATTTGAATGTATGAAATTTAAACGTCAAAGATTATTAAGAATTTACTGCAAGAAAGACAGTTCATACATTTCTTAATTATATTCAAACATGACCACATATCATATCATATTAAATTTGCATTTTAGTTATGACTTTGATTTTCTATTAAATAAATATCTGAAATTCGACTGACCAATGTGCTACGGCGGGATAAATAAAAGTCTAGGTGACCAAAAAGTGGAGGGGGGGGGGGGGGCAATTTTTAATATTATGTTTAGACTTTAGGTCCTTACATTTTATACATATCTAATTATTACTTATAATCAATCCTTCAAGAACCATCAGAAGAACTATCAAATAAAAATTTGTAATAAATTGTAGCCGTATACCATATGATGCCTTTTAATGATTATGAAAGTACACACTGAGCAAGCAACCTCATTAAAATTTTCGTTTCAAAGGGGGTTGTCGCAATTACTTGAGACGACAAAGGAGGGTGGGAAGAACATAATGAAGGGCTCCCGATTACAATGATGGTTTAATTAATGGATAATGTCTTCGACCGTTCCTCCGACGAATTTAAGAAAGGGATTGACGCACAAGAATTTGCTTAGTTAAAAATATTATACAGTATGCGACCTCTTATCCAACGTCTCAATATCCGAACGCTCCCCAAACCGGAATTCGGCAAAATAATGCCAAATTCTACGCCAACAAGCGATTATTTGCCAAAAATTGCATCAAATAATAATTTTTTGTTTAAAATCCCGCCAAATGCTTTCTTGCCTTAATTAGCAATATCAATATTATAAAATGATGCGTTGAAACCTACATTTTTCTCACTTCAACTGTTTGCGATCCTGACATAAACAAAGGTCTCGCTGAATCCGTACTCATCACATCGGAAATGTTGCTAAAAACAGTTCCGGCGAGGAGGAAAACGTCAAGTATCATGGAGGTAAAATCGAACTCATTAACTCCATGGTGGATATATTTGTTCCATGACAGATAAACATACTTTCGACGAATGAAAGAGCCTCATTTTAGCAAAAAGATATATATATATATATATATATATATATATATATATATATATATATATATATAGAATGGGTGCGTTCGTTTTGTTAGAAATAAATGATCTCTCCTCGCTACGGAAGACCGACAAATCCAAAAACACTGACTCTCGCCTTTCCGCAAGAAAAGGAATGTGTTTACATCGTGTGATCTGCGCGCGCATCATAAGACACTACCGGTACACTTGTACGAACTAAAGTTCTGTTCTGTGTTGTTGATGTTTTGTACTGTTACGGAGCAAAATGCTCGTTTCTTCTTCTATGTAATTTTAAATGCAGAATCTAATTAAATAATCTTTTCTTTCAATCAAGCGCAATTATTCCTGACATCAAGATGGTAACCAAACACAATAAAATGATATTTCTTTTAAGACTTTAGGGGAAACGAAGTCAAATTGCCCTACGCCCTTCGCTCAGAAAGGTAAGCATTTTACCTTATTATAATTATGCTGTTTATAAAGAAAAATGATATAATAACATATTTTCTCATTGGTGAGGCAGAGTGCCATTACCTCTGCACAACCGAGCTCCTATTTTTTATCACGTTTGATGCCTCGATGACTTCGTAGTGGTAAAGTGACATCATGGCGTTTTCACTACGAAAATTTCCCTCGAACTAAGGAAATTCAGAGATTTTTAGGGATTTATGGAAAAAGCTACGGAATCTAAAGAAATTTGCAGAGATTTTCAATTTTTTTTTTTTCGTTTACTAGTAAGTTTACAATTTTCAATTTTTAAATTTTCATTTTCACATATTTTTGAAATTCTTAACATAAAAATTAACTTTTGGCATTTTCAGTTAACCATTTCGTTAACTGAAAGCGCCGATTATGAATAAACTGTAACCACGTTAAAACAGCTTGTTTTGATTTTTTTTCACGGTGGTCTGCTACGATAACGCCGAAGGGGTGATACAGGTGTTAAACAAGTGTTTCTGATTTACAACACATTTCTTAACTGTTTTCCTAGGATACAGAGGTTTAAAATCTTTTATAACGTAAATAAAACATAGATGAACTGATAGAACTACCATAAAAGATACATAGAACTACCATGTTTTTCCAGACGTTTACATTTATCAGGCAATCTGGGGGTGTTATGGGAGAGGGGGAAATGCATGATTTTCATTTTTTCCACTTAAAGTGGATATATTTAATTGAGAAAAGGCTAGTTTCCTTGGGGGCGAAATTGTTTGCAGTATTTTCTGGGGCCATGAAAATTATGAGTACTCGGGTTGTTTTTACCTTAAATCAGTCTGAGAGCTGTTAGATTTTACTTCTAAGTTGCGACATATTTGAAGAAAATTCTTAGTTAATATTTTTGGTCTGAATTATGTCCAAACGACCATCATCTGATGCAATGAGTTCTAAAAGAAAACGTGTTTCATTATCTATAAAAGATAAAGTGACCATTTTGAAACGTATAAACAAAGGTGCTTCTGCTAAAATATTAGGAGATGAATATGGTGAGGGCCCACTTTAGTTGAAATGTTCCAAAAAAAGACTTCTAATAACTACCCTGAATAATCAACTTTTTTCAGACAATTTTTTTCTTTCAAAAATTTTCTGAATCACTAAATTTGATTCTAAAATTACATGTAGTTTGCATTTTAGTTAACCAAGTATATTTTTTCATATAGATTGTAAAAAATCTTTATTTAATGCATGTTTTTAAAATGAATTATAATTTTCTATAACATTTTAGACCATTCCAGTAAGTTTTAGAAAAAGTGTTCGGAATTAGGTAAAAAACCCTTATCCAGAATGCCTGAAGTCCCAAGCAGTTCCGATAATAGATCCTGTACTGTAGTACTGAAATTCCCGTCAATGTGTGTGTGTGTGGGGGGGGGGGGGGAGGGTAGGGGGCTGTGATATAAGTTTTCAAGTGACATAACCAATATGATATTAAGAGATGGTAACTTACGAACAAGATCGTTCAATCTGTTTAAACCAGAATCGCAGTCTTAAGCAGAGTTGGGTATTTCTAAAAAGTATCCAACTTCATATATTTCATTTCATAGACAAATACATTTTATTTTACCTAGAAACACACACACACACACACACACACACACACACACACACACATATATATATATATATACATATATATATATGTATATATTAATATGTATGTATATATACATATATATATATATATACATATTAATTTATATGTCTGGTCTAAATTGAAAAATGTTAATAAATTATTTTTACTCATATACTATAGAAATATATTGTTTTCATGAAAAATTCAAGATTCTGGCAGAATTACCTTTAAAACCCCAGACTGCAGAAATATTTTGGACAGTATCCGTATATTTGCGCATGTGTTCGGGTGAGGTGTGGACATTATAAACTCAGTAACGAATTTACGTATCATCATAAAATTTAATATTGAAGTAAAGTCTATTCATAAACAAGAACTACAGAATTGTTTGTCATTTGCATTGTAATAAAGGCGCAACCAGGATCTCGGGGAACTTGCAGGTCTGACCAAAGAGCTTAGATTACTCCTCGAAGGGTCTGACCAAATGAGGGTTTACAATGCTGGATTTCGTTTACAAATACGGACCCCCCCCCCCCCTAAACACAAATTACTTTAGCGCTGATCCTTTTATTCAATAAGTACTAGTTGCAACAGTTACTGTGCTTATGCATGTGGATTACACTTGGGCGTATGAGGACTATATGCATAATTTTTGATTTTAATATTTAAACATTTATTAAAGATAATTTCTAGTTAACATATTTACTTGTGATTTTAATGCCTACGAAAATGAACAAATAAAAATAATTCCATCATACTCGTGTAGTTTCCTCCTACTTACTCTCATATTACAGTGATTAACATTACAGCTCCACGTTTACACTAAAGTAAAGGACTTTTACGTCAATTATTTGCGCACTTTGAGTACAAGAAATTAACAACTTGAAAACGCTACCGATTTTAAACCAGCTTTCACCCCTTTTATAATGCAGAGTCTTCAATATAAAGCAACTTTTAACTTGCCTACGCAAACAATATTTCAAAGATTATTATTTTAAATATACCTAACCTCATTAAAATGCCGAAGCAGGTTGTCGCCATTGCTTAAAGAGAGCGAAGAGAGTAATCGCAAAGACTACGACCCCCCCACCCCACCCCACCCCACCCACACACTGTGATGGTTTAATTAATGATAAATGTCCAACCGATCATTTGTTGAGGAACTAAAGCTTTTATTAAGACCTTGTATTGAATAGAAAATTCTTTGAATAAGGAACGAAATTTATATTCGTGTCTGAAGCATTAACAAGGGATGAAATAAGTTAGAAATTATTTCACGGATAAATTATTTCAAACATGGTAGTTATAAGGAAATAGGATTAAATAAGAATTACGAAAACTATTACATGAAAATATGTTAGGTCCATTGAGACAAACAAACACTGCATATTACAACGAAACTAAAATCTGCAGTTTTATGGTCCCAAATTTATGAGCCACTTCGAGACAAGATGGCGATATGCTAGGCTTTGGGGCAAAATTGGAGGAGTCAAAATAGACACTCTAATAGAATCCTTTAACTAATAGCAACAAGAAAGATTAATCATGCATAAAGCATTGATTATGGAACACTTTCCAACTGAAATGAAATTTTATTTAAACATATTTAAAATTCGATACATTTAGCGCTGACACATTTTAAATTATCACAGTACTACAATAATGTATTATATTTGAAAACTTAAAACTTCATAAAAAAAAAATTTACTTTATTCAAATGACGTCATCGAAATATAGATCGTCTGGCTCTCTATGTAAAAGCAATGAATATTTTATTCGTATCACTTTCATTCCAGACTCCAGAGCTAAATATTTTGGAGTGAAAAAAATTCAGCAATTCTTATAGAATTCATCTTACAATCACTTGTTTACATTCTGCATCCAATAAAATTAGGTTTCGTTGTAGAAATAATCAGTTTGATGATCATTTAAACTAAAAAATATTGTAATTGTGTTGGTACAGAATATAGATGCACAGAAAATACGCAAAAATAAAGCGGTTTTAAGACGGATGCAATACTAAATATAAATTTAAAAGAACTTTAAAAATCACGATTTTTACACTGGGAAGAAAAGATGGATGCTATATTTTATTTTGAAGTGTTTCACGTGATCTCTTCATGTGAGTGTAATTGTTTTAATTTTTATTTAAAAAACTACCGAACATATTTTACCGAAATTTATTTTATATATTTTATGGGAAAATTTGAATATTTTCTAAAATTTTCGAAGCAATTTATGAATTTTAACTTCGCTTAAAAATGTTTGAAAAAAATTAGGTCCCATAGGGTTCAATGTATATCATTTTTTCAACCCAGGCTCAATCCAAAACTAATTGGGTAATATTATTCATTTACCTTCCTAAATGTACCACAGACCGTCTCAACATTACTCTTTCTTTCGCATTCAAAGTACGTTTTTTTTCTCATTGAACTTCCCTTTGGTCTGTTCGTATTCATGCTATTGGTCGGAGGATTCTTGTTGTTTTAGAAGTTCCTTTTGACTCCTCCTATTTAGCAAACTCCAGCCAAAAAATTCGCAAAATTTAAATACAATTTTCAATATAACATATTTGCTAATTCATAGGCGTTCGCACAATTCGAAAGTATTTTGGAGAAGGGACCGTACAATACGGCCAAAAAGCATGATTTGCGGAAGCAACGTGTCACAACATGTCTCACAGAAATTCCATAACTAAGTCACTTAATTACTTCGAGCAAAACTTCCAGCCGAGGGTTACATGAAAATATACCAGAGAACATAGAGAGCCAATAAATGACTGGATGTAAGAAATACAATAGTTTTAGTTTGGAAGTGCAGCCATTTTTAGAAACATAAGTGGTTTGAATAGACAATATTTTCATTAAACTATTCAACTCGAGGGTTCCATTCCCTGCTTGCCAATGCTCGCAGATCCTGTTCTCTGCCGCTTAATAACCAATGGAGCTCGCGGCCGACTACGCATGCATAATACGGCTGTTGGGGTTCCACCCCTTTGTTCGCTGAAGCTTACCAACCCCCAAAGCTCGCTACGCGAACTTTTTTACCCCACCGGCGAAGAGGGCGGGCGTATACATTAACAAGTCTCCGCTTTCGTTATTATTCCCTAAAAGCAAGTGCATTCCTATAGTGGACCCAAAACTAACTAACCCAATAAGGCTAAACATTAAAAAAAAAAAAAAAAAATCATAAAATACAACGACATATTGAATTTGGACTTTCTAGCTGCTTTGGTTCTCGAGTCATTCCCCAAGAACGAGTACATTCCTATTACGGTCCTAGGACGGACTAATCCGATAGGGTTCAAAACCCAAAGAATAATCAACGTTTTATACTGTTATTAACTAATATTTTATAGTAAAAATGATGTAGCATGAAATAAATTTGCATTGCATAAGAGTAATCGACTTTCAACCAACTCTCAACGCTGAAGCAAGTGTTCATCATACACTTACTGGCGATCACTCTTAGCTATTCTACGCAAACAATATCTTAAGATTATTATTTCAAGTATGCCTAAAGCAAGCAGCCTCATTAAAACGCAGAAGCATGTTGTCGCAATTACTTAAGAGGACGAAGTGCAAGGAGGTTGGGAGGCATGGACTCCCCATTGTGATCGTTTAATTAATGAGGAATGTCCCACCTATCGTAGGTCTTTTGTTGTTAATACTTTTATTAAGAACTTGTAAGGAGGAAGACCTTTCTTAGGATATAGAACTTTTCAATCACAGTTTGAGGCGTTAACAGAAGGAAGGACAGGTATGTATTTAAGTATTTAAAAGTGCTTCAGGCCATTAAAGCAACACTACAAGAATACTGAGTTGGGGATTATTTAAAATGATTTTTTACAGGGGTTTTGCACATTTTTCATTAAAAATATTAAGCACTTTTTACTTACAGGACTACAAAAAATAAAGTATAATGAAAAAAGGTTTATGGCGCTCTGAAATTTTATCAAACTTCACACACATATATATATATATATAATATATCATTTTATTTCAACATTAAATCATAAATCTCCTCAAGGAATGTTTATAAAAATGTCTGCTGTCACTGATAAAAATTTGTTTAAACTGAAGCAAAATTGACAGATTTCAGATCTTGCTGATATGAAAATATTTGGCTGACTTTTCACGATATTTTACGCGAATGATCTCAAGTAAGAAAACATGAGTTTTCACGAGTATTTTAATGAATCCTAAAAACGAAAAAAAGCTTTTCTGATCGGAAAACCAGAAATCATACACTAAAATAAAATAAAAGTTAGACAAAAATGCTTTGCGGTTTCCAGGTTGATTATGGGTGCTGCACTAATCTTATTATTAGACTCAGTAAATCTGCGTTGAGTTTTTACCAGGTTAGTGGAAGAAACAAACTAAACAGGAAACGGCAAATACGAAACGGATTCACCCCTTTTTCATATGGCGATGGGGGAAATTCCACAGTTTGTAAAGTGATCACCATTATTTTCTATTTTTTCTATTTTTATTGTAATTTCTGAACTGGAATATCTGTATAAACTGAATCACTGCACACATTTAAGTAGTCCTAAGGTCCTTAAAAATCGAAATCAGATATTGTTCAATTTTTTAAAAACTAAAGATAGCAAGCATTGTTTTAAGATGAACATCTAAGTAGCTTGATGTATAGAGCGACACCTGGTTAACCAAAGAATATATTGCTTGCTAAGAGTTCGAATGGAAAATTACAACCTGCAGGTTAGGTTACATCATTTAGATAAAGTGGATTACCGTATAACCCAGACATAAGAATTTCCTCCAGATCATACGATTTTATGGAACCAGTTTCAAATCAAAGTTATATCGAATGCGATACTACAGGGTTCTTATAAAAGTCCTTAAGCAATCCAAAAATTTGTAAAAAAAAGTATAAGCTAATATGAGGCACGTTAGGTATATCTATAGTAAAGCGACCATGACCGATCCAATCAAAGTGATTCCAGCACCTAACTAGTAGACAATTTTAAAAATGAGGATAAAAACTCGGCAACACAGCGAGATAGGTGAAAAAAGCCAATTACAACCAATTACGAAGTTTAAGAGTATCGTCTAATGAGTAGGAATCGACAGGAACACTGTTACAAAATATTTAAATTCACAGGAATCTAATGTAAAGTATCTCACAGATAGGTATAATGGCACTGTCATTATTTGCATATGCTCAAGACTCATTCGGCAACGTTTAACAGTTTTGTGTGTAGATGCTCATCTAGCAACCGATTAAGTAGGACTGCTATTTACTGACTTTTGTATACGCGTTTCGTTTGTCCCTGATTTCGATTCCTACTCCTGATTTCGATTCCTACTCATTAGACAATGTTCTACAACTTTGTAATGGGATTTTTTTCGTCCATCTAGTTTTGTAAACGAGTTCATTATACTGACTTTTTAAATTCTCCGCTAAGAGCGCCGTTGTTCCTTTTATTCGACCGGGCATGGCCACTTTACTATAAAAAGACCTAACGTGCACACTGATGGAGCTTTCCTAACGAAGTTATTGAGGACGTTCCTAGAAATCCTGTATACTGCAGGGTTGAATGAATTATATTTGTATTTAGTAGACGCCAGACCAAACTGTAATCTGCAATCTTATAGGATGTCTTATACCATGATTGACCAGCCACCATTGAGGTATGCTTTGGATCGTTATCAAACTGATACACAAAGATCATATTGATACACAAATATCAAAGTTCGTTATCATGTTGATTCACGAACTTTCTATGTCTAATGTCGGAAGCAAATAATTGAATACGTACAGTTCTAGTGACACTGATCTATATAGAGATCTGATCTATATATCTAAATCTATATAGCATTATGCTTCCGATGTATAACTTCAATGTAGGTTTCACACATTTATCGTTAATATGTTTTACTAGTTTATCCTAAGTTTAAATACGTGCATGACATCCAGCATGATAAATGTTCGCCTCATCTGAAAATATTACATGCCTTCAATCAGCAAGAGCCTAATGTATACAGATACCTTTTTGCAAAATTCAGTCTTAGACACAGTGGCGTTTAGACAGTTGTGAGAAACCCAGAAGAACTTCAGAAAAACAGAATAAAGTTTTAGATATGTTTTGGCTCTTGTACAGTCATAGACCTCTGAGTAGAAGCATCCAAGTAAAGAAATTCGAAAACAGTCATTAAGATTTTCGTCACCACCAAGATCATCTGCTCGGGGAGGCAGAATAAAGGTATTAGCCTGTCATCAAACGCGAGGAGAACTGGATTCCAAGAGTGAAGCCGGGGTGGTCTAAGCGTCATTGAATTCTGAGACAAAATTCGAAGGAATAGACTACGGTGGTTTAATGATCACGGTGGGATATAGGAATATATATATATATATATATATATATAAGTACGCCACTCCGGAGAGAGATCCAGCGCGAGACACCCGTCAGAGAAGTCGCATTGAGAGCAGACAATGATACGGATCACTAACATACCTCTCGCCATTTCAAAGATCTGAGTAAAATGTAAAGTTTGTAGAATGATGACGAATAATAAACAATTCGCATGATCGCAAGCTGTGTGTCTAATTTAATGAATAACCGGCTTTATTTCTTTTAGTGAACTCACTGATTCGACAAACACGCACTTCCGAAAAGCAAGAGATGAAGTTCATCCAGAACCAAAGGGTTCTTATTCTCGGGTGCCTCCCACGACTTCGGGGCACCCAGCTCAACTATTCGGAGTCGCCGCACACAGCGATTCCAACATATATCAACGATTTTATTACAACAGTGCAGGCTGTTTTTCCACCGGTTTTAGCTATTATACCGTCACAACTCCGAAGTGTTGACACACTAACATAGGGGCCTAGGTTTTGCCGAAGAAGCTTTTTACAATTCACAGCAGTAGATGTCATTCCTCTTGTTACCGACCGCACAAGAACAGATACGTTCAATTTCTCTTCTGTCAATCAGACGCATGATGTCGAACTTGGCACTAAAAATTCGCAAATAATGCAGTTTCATTGCAACTGCCTTTTTTAAGCAGATTTCGCATTAATATGCAAGTGAAAATTTGCTTTGTTAGAATCTTCTATTAAAACCCACCCAATCTTCCTGCAAGAATCAACTTACTTTTTTAACGCTGATTTAATTGTTATTCAAGCTGAACATAATCCGAACAATAGCTTTACGATAAACTGATTTGTATATAAAGTCGCAACATTTAAATTTTACAAGTTGTTTCCATGGAAAATGAAAAACACAGGGAGGATTTTGGGGGAGTCACCGCCAAAAGTGTCAATACCCGCAAATTTCAAATACGACAAACTTATAATCAAATGAAAACAGTTTTTTACAAATGTAATGAATAATTTTTTTTTAAGTAATATGCATAAGCGCCCAATATATCATGTCACGAATAACGAGCAAAATAACGAAATAGAAGTGAAATAAAAAGCTTATCTCCTTCACTAGGGGCTGCGGGGAAATGGAGGTACAGAGACAAAAGAAAAATCAACCTTCTTTAACTTAATTACTTCTCCATCTTCAAGAAGTCTTCCCCTATGGGACTGCTCGTTGATTAAGGAATAAAATTAAGTAAAGAAATAGAAGAACTGGTCGCACTAAAAGGAATGCACCGTTAATGGCAAAAGATTAAACAAAGCAAATCTGATAGGGCTATTTTCATGCAATTTAGAAGCCTTTTACAATAATTGTAAAATTATAACTTTCCCTACATGCATAGTATAAGGCCGGAGTACAGTTTTTAGTATACATAGGAATCCTCAACAATGTCATATTAACCTAAAAATTAACGCATATATATTGCAATTATCACTAAATAAATAAATAAATAAATAAATTTTAAAAAAATGAGACTGAAAAGTGATTTTAATTTCTCATCTACCCTTCTTTTTCTTTCTTTTTGGTAATTTTTCACTTAATTTCATGGAAAACAAATTTTAAAATAATAGTAATCATATATATATATATATATATATATATATATATATATATATATATATGTGTGTGTGTGTGTGCGTGTGTGAGATACAGTAATTTTAAGCTGGTCCAATTATCGCACCTTTTCCTACCATATTTCTTATTCCAAATTTCCATCTCATGTGTCACGCGCTTATTGTAACCACATTAAATTCTATCTCACGCTATTAGTATTAACAGAGAATACAAGTACTTCTTTCCTCTACAATAGCATATTTGGCCAGTAATCTTAACCACGAGGTAATCTTTCTTATCTGAAACTGCATCACATAACATTTTTGAAGTACGGAAAACGCGAGGACAGCATGTTTTCTATACCGTCATCAGATTTCCCCTCCGTCATAAATGTGACTTGTGTGAAACCAAGGCAGGTTGCACCGAGATCTCTTGCTAGACGAATACGGACGGAGAGCTCGGCCAATGTAAGAAATTGTGTTCCAAGATTGTTAGCTTAATAAAGTAGATATTTGTAACTAGAGCCTCTGAATGTTTTCTACGATCATAACATATATTTTTATGTTATTTTTTTCTATTATTTATTTATTATTATTATTATTTTAATTTATTTATTTTTTTGCCAGCAGGAAAACAGGAAGAGAGATCCCTTCCGCAAAGACCAAGTTGGTGAGAAAGAGTTTTTTCTGCCAGCATTTATCTTGGATTAAGAACTAGCTTACAGGCAGCACAGAATGATGGATGCACAGTGGGCTACAAGCTCGCGTAGCAGCCGTGTAACTTAGGAAATATATTTCTCTCATATAACATCTAAGGATCAACAAACATCAAATTGACAAGTTTGATTAACAAACACACAAAAATCACCAGGATAAATACATATTCTGTGAAGTTTTGTTACAAATTGTTATCAGTCTCCCGTATCCCTTGGTGCTTAAGGAGTGCCACCAGTCTCATTATTTTATGCTCTGCAATTAATTATTCACCGTATGTGTTCCAGAAAATAAATGAGAAAACAACCTAAACCTAACATCTTTCAATTTATCCCATATCTCTCACCGGTCCTCCCATTATACGCATACGGGATGGCAGTCCTATTACTTATCACAGGACAATACATATCCCTCATGTCAGAAAAATGTCCTTTGAAGACTATACGACCAAGAGTCACGCAATGGAAATGAAAGGTTTAGGTCTTTTCATAGGTGAAAAAATATTCAATATGTTACATTGTCGATGGGTTACCATGGAAAGGGGAGGAGCCTATATAAGAGCAGTGTTTGCTTAAGTACCTGAAGAGAAAATTAATGTAGTCCTCCGACATGAGTCATGTTTTGCAAGACGACTTGATGGGTATTTTTTAAAGTTTCATTATCTCGCATGATAAAAGATGTTAAAATTATTACTTTCCCTACATACATAATATAATATATTGGGAAAATACTGTAACGGAGTCAAAAATTCGAATTCGAGCTTTCGACGGAAGAGCACCTTTCAAGCAATCCTGAACTTGAATCGAACGTTTTTGAGGTAATGTCTCTGTGTGTCCTTGAGTTTGTGGATGCGACATCTTACGAATGAATGGGGCGTACGAATGAAAGGGGAATACGAATGAATAGGCCGTTTGGTACAGATATTACAATCGGCGAATATTGGAATCCTGGTCGATTTTCGAACGAAATTTAGAAAAAAAAAATCATAAAATATGTCAGAACTTACAATTATACTATTGTTATATAAGTAATTCTTTCTTACGTAATTTTTCATTAAATGATGAATGGAAACTTGAGAAGGTTATTATGAACCGTTCTCGAGGTATTGCACGTTTTTTAAATAAATTTATAAAACAATTTACATAAAACAATTAACTATCGTGAAACTGAGTCATATTTCATATACAATATTATACGACAAATTTGTTAAGACCATTTACGTGAATCTAGTTCGTTTCATTCACGAGAGAATAGGCTTTGAGAAAAAGTTTTGTATTTTAGCGCCTAACAATTGATCAATAATTATTTATTTATATATAAGAAAAGCCCTTCTCTCCGTCTGTTTATAATGCTTAGCGATAAATTTGCCGAACATCAATTAATTCATTTGGCAACATACAGCGAACTTTGAAAGTTTTAATGATGCCAAAAGTGACGAAAATATCGCCAAAGTTACAAAAATGAAGCTAAATTGATTAATTAATTATCAAAATCTTTTAATATAGACTACGTTGCTTGATGTGGATGTTTAATTATTATCAAGGTAGATTTGTGCAAAATATAAATAAATTAAGTACATGTTGTCATCCAGAAAAGCATATAACTGAACGTTAAAACCAATGGTAGGAAAAAATACTTTATTATTGTAGTGAACTACAACTACATCATAACAAATGTAGTTAACTACAACTACTTTTTTTTAAAAAGTAGTGACTACAAACTACTTTTAAAATGTAGGCACTACATAACTACTTTTATAAGACTAATTTTGCCACAAGTTGAGATATATATATATGATAAAGTTGAGATTGTGGGTATACTGCAGTAATTTAACATGTACTTATTCTTTTGAATAATTAAAATTGATTGATTCCCAAATTTATTGCCCAACTTACCAATCTTTAAGCTTTTACCCACTTCTGAAAGCAGTGAAATAAAATAAAAGTATAAACTTTAAAATCAAAGACAACCAAAAATAAGTTTAAAAGTCCTTTAATATAATCTCTTTTCCTCAACCAAGGCTAACCTTGATCCGCCGGCAGTTGCCGGGGAAATTGAGTTCAGCCTTGAATGGCCTCAACGTATAAAAATTACACGGCCAAAGCCCTTTCGGGTATCACGTAGCCCGAAAACCCTTTGGCCGTGTAATTTTTGTACGTTGAGGAAAAGAGATTATATTAAAGGACTTTAAACCTATTTTTGGTTGTCTTTAATCATAAAGTTTAATTAAAGTTGCCGTGTATCCATTTTATTTATTAAAAGTATAAAATAAAAGTAAAAACTATTTATTTAAAAACATGTTTCTTCATTTTTTAGAATTTGCAGTTCAAAATTGCAATCAGATAAGCAGAATGTTTTGGGAAATAACACATCTGAATATATCCATATAAAAAATCAACTCCATGAGGCAATGTTCTTTCTAACCCTGCAGCCATTCATCGTACATCGTTAAGCAGAACACCAAATTTCGTACAAATGAAGGAAGGGTTATCACATGATATGCAGAATGGCACCTTGTTTGTTTACTGAAGTAACGTTAAAAGTAGCGTCAAAACTCGATACAAACTAGGGATTTATTGTAGCGCGTTACACTAAACTACGAGAAAAAGTAGTGACTACTGTTATTTCCCTACTTGTAGCACACTACTTCCGACCACTGGTTAAAACATTGTACAGTGGATCTTGCACATAATTTTTTCGCTGTGAAAGAGGTAAATCAGTGAATTGTTTAGGATAGGTCATGTGCTGCATACATCAGATTCTTTAAAGTGTAATGCTACTACACTGTAAAGTAAAAGGAACATTATATTTAAAAATGATTGTTATAATTATCTACACAAGTGATCCCCAGTTTTTGCTTGGAAAATCCCTAGAAATATTTAGTAAAAACCCGAAATTGACCGACATGTATAATTTCAACGAAGATAAAGTGAAAAATAGACAAGTAAAATTGTTGGGTTCATAAATAATAATTAACTCATACTTTTGAATAAAATATTACGAGAGTATTTGTTGATTTCTATTTAATTTGCTATTAATAAATAAATTTGTATTAAATTTGCTGTTAATATATAGACATGTTAATAAATAGACCAATCATGCATAAAGCATTGATTATGAAACACTTTACAACTGAAATGCAATTTCATTTCAACATCTCTAAAATGTGATCAGCTCTGATATTTTTTTAATTATTACGGTACTACAGTAATTTATTATACTTGACAACTTAAAACTTCATCGAAATATAAATCGTCTGCTTCTCTATGTAAAATCAATTAATATTTCATTTATAGCACTTATATTCCAGACTCCAGAGCTAAATAATTTAGCGTGAAAAATTCAGCAATTCATATACAACTCACTTTACAATTACTTGATTTGTTTGCATTCTGCATGCTATAGTATAGTGTTTAAATTAGGCTTCGTTGCAGGAATAATCATGGTGATCATTTAAAATAAAAAATATTGGAATTACGATGGCACAAAATTTAGATACACAGATGATACGCAAAAATAAAGTGGTTTTATGACGGATGCAACATTAAATATTCATTTAAATGATCTTTAAACATCTAACGAAACAACGAAAAAATGGAAGCCAGTCATGTGATTTCTTTATATTTATGGATATAATTATTCAATTTTTATTTAAACAAGAAAGATCAATCATGCATAAAGCATTGATTATAAAACACTTTCCAAGTAAAATGCAATTTTATTTAAACATCTCTAAAATGCTATACATTCAGCGGTGATATTTTTAAAATTATCACAATACTACAATAATTTATTATATTTGAAAACTTCATAGAAAACAAATGAACTTTATTCAAATAACGTCATCGAAATATAAATCTCCTGGCTCTCTATGTAAAAGTAGTGAATATTTCATTCATAAACGTTTTTTTCCATTCCTTTCATTCAGCGGCGATATTTTTAAAATTATCACAGTACTACAATAATTTATTTCACTTAAAAATTTAAAACCATGGAGGTAAAAGTACTTTCTAACTCCATGCTTAAAACATGCATCGAAAAAGCAATACTATAGAATCGTCTGCTTCTCTATGTAAAATCAATGAATGTTTCATTCATATCAGCTATATTGCAGAATCCAGAGCTAAATAATTTTGCGTTAAAACAATTCACCAATTCTTATACAACTCATCTTACAGCATGATGTGTTTACATTCTCCATACATGAAAATTAAGCTTCGTTGTAGAAATAATCAAGCAAATTTTTTTTATATATATATATACAATTTATATGACAATTTGAATATTTCTTAAAATTTCCGAAGCAATTTGTGAATTCTAACTTTGCTTAGAAAATGTTTGAAAAATTAGGGCCCATAGGATTGAATGTATTTCATTTTCTCCACTCTGGTAAAATCCGAAACTAATTGAGAGACTACTCATTTTCATTCCCAGACATCGCACAGACCGCCTCAACCACATACTAAACTTCCGTTTAGATAAAGTCATTTTTTAATGAAGTTAACGTGCGAACGGACGGACAGACAGACAGAATGACCCAAATCATAAACACTTTTCAACTATGTTGGAAAGTGTTAAAAATGACAAATATTTTCACTTAAGTGGATACAAGCATTGGTTATTGTAACCAGTCAATTGAAAATACTGATTACAAACATTGACTTACCGTTTATAAACATTATATTGTGTAAATATTTTGGATTGATCTTGTGTTAATATAATTGTCACGGTAAACCTTAATAATTTTAATGCTGTACTCGATTACAAAGAAATGTTTCAAGTTGTATCCCCCCCCCCCCAAATTATCGCGAACCTCTGGTTAAGAATCACCGATCTACATTACTAAAATGTAGCAGACCATATAAGTGAGCGCCAGCCAATCCAGATATTCAAAACACGAATTCTGTGTGCAGAAAGTAGATTTGTCTTAAATGGGAAGAGATGCGGATCGTGGAATGAAAGCTATAAATATAAATAAACAAAAATTTCATAGGTGTCATCAACTCCAAAATTTTGCCGCTTTAGTCCTGGGTCTACAAGGCCTACGGGAAAATATTCCCTTAACACAGCTGTTAAAGTATGACAAGCTCCAGCTCTTGTAAAAAATATAAAATTGGTTCTACCAGGTCATGCCAACTCCATTCCTTTATACACTAGCCGACATAGAAAATGCAATACCATGGAGCGTTGGCCGTATAATTATGCAAATTGTGAGATAAAAGCAGCTGGCTAATGTATGCAAATTATCTGAAGTAGGTCACGCGATTAAAACGCAGTATAAAAAGGATGGAAACAGCATTTGAGCCAACAGTTGTTACTGAAACCCCAGGCCGATGAGCCCACCACACGAATGGCACAAAGCTGCTAAAACAGTTATTACCACCTGTCTTCTACGGAAACCCGTTTTTCAAGTTGTTTTTCATTTCAGAAGACAGGTGTTGTTAAAGAGATGCCTGGCCGACGCCGCTGAAGTCTGTTTCAGCATTTGGACGATCGTGCGAGGGGTTTCATTTTAGGCCTACATACGGCTAGGTGGTCGTACCGGCGTATCGCCGCTGAAATACGCGTAGATGCGTCTATCGTGCAAAGGATTTGGAGAAGATGGATTGAAGAAGGGCATGCAAATCGTCGCTGTGGTACAGGTCCTTCCAGACGTACGTCAGCAGGCGTTGATTGACGCATTCGAAGGCATGAGGCGGCGGCTCCACAAACGACGACTGCCGACGTTCTGCAGAATTTGCAGGATATATTGGATATTCCAATATCCGCGAGAAGAGTTTCTCGATAATTGGCGGAAAGCGGATTACACCAAACCGTCTTTTACGAAGACTGCCATTGACGACATGACACCGAAGTGAGAGATTGCAATCGTGTCTGGCTCGAGCCACTTAGATGACTGAATGGAACAGGGTAAGCGACGAGTCTCGGTTCTGTTTGTCGAATGACAGTCCCCGTGTGATAGTCTGGAAGCTACGTGGAAACATATGAATTCCTACTGCGACTGTTGAAAGCCATACTGCTCGACAACGCGGCATCGTGGTTTGGGGTGTTATTGACTTCGATAGCCGGTAGTCTATGGTTCGTATCAGAGGCACTATCGTAGCACGATGTGGATGAGGCGCTGCGGTCAGTTGCACTGTCCTATGTTCAGCGTTTGCAAAATGATGTTTTCCAGCAAGATAACGCGCGACCGCACACGACAACCATCAGATGACAATCTTTGCAAGATATCCAGGTGCTTTCTTCGCCTCTGCTGTCTCCGGATCTCTCATTCAGCGAGCATGTATGGGACGTGATTGGCCGTCGTTTGACTGCGCTGCCCCCGCTTCAAACAGGGGACGGTCTGAGGAGGATGGTTGAAGGCATACAGTCATCCATCCCTCAGGAAAGTATCAGCACGCTCATTGCATCTGTTTCTCGAAGGGTTGCTGCTGGTATCACCATAAGAGGTGGCCTACTGCCTACTGATCACCCTGTTTATGCCATTACTGTATTATCCTTCTGGAATCATCGCTTATTTATGTATGTCATCTCTGTCTGTGTGTCCTTTATCATCCCACTCTATGAGCTCTTTCATGGTGTTGCATTTTCTGTGTTGGGTAGTATCATTCGAAGGATGTGAAACCATGGAACAAAGTTAAAAATCCGCCAAATTTAACAACTGGTATAGAAAATGCAAAATTGGCTATAAATAAATAATAGTACATAGGATATCTACAGTACAATAGGCATTTGAGCAATTTAACAGAAAAATTTAATTGCAAAAATAAAGTAAAAGTCTACCATTCTATGGCGCGCTTTCAAAACAGCTCGTGACAAGAAAAAACTCGGGACTTACCTAGAAGAGAGGAAAAAACAATAATTGCTTTTACACATTTAATTTATTGATGAATTTATACACTAAAATTAGATGTAAAACATTAAATAGTATAAATTATTTTCATTTGACATACAGCGGTAATTTAGTCCAACATTTCTATATTTCGCCTCAGAATGTTCACAATGTACATAGTCCGGCCACACAAATAGTTACTGTAAGCTTTCGGGTCAGTCGTGTGGTCTGGGTTTTTCACAATGTACATAGCAAATTGGAATCTTGAACTTTCTTAGTAGTGCAGTTTGTAGAAGGCACAATAGCAAATAGAATTTAATGTTTAATTTCTCACATAAATATTTTCATATACACATAATAACTTGTCTTGATAATAATTGCAGGTCAATCAGTCAAGGTTGAGGAGTTTCAAGAAATTTTTTTCTTTCCTAGATTAATTTATTTTATCTTTTTTCTGTAATCACAGTCATTGAATAGATGCACTAGCAATGCTTATTTAAATCAGTATCGGATAAGCACGTAGCTGCGCTGAGTTTTCAAATCCTTGCACAGCTTACGTAAATAAAGCATTTGCAAGTAAAATAAGCACTATATGATAAGTGAAATTGAGCAACGTGTATAAGTACAAGTAAAATGATAATGCAACAAACCCGAAGTCCAAAAGAGGAATGCTTTTTTGGAAAGGTTTGTTGGTTCTCTTGCACTGACGAAGGGGGTTCAACGTAATTTCGAAATACCTGTATACTGTATTATTTTATTTGTGCTTATACACGTTGCTCAAAATGCTCCTTATCCTTTCGTACAAAGTGTATTTTACTTATTGACGTACTATAGGTTTTGAGCACGTAATTACGTTTTATACTGAAGTCGCATCTATATTCGCGAATGCGCATAAGCGAGAGGGTGGGAGCCATTTACTTCCTTTCGCGTTTTCATGAGCGGTGTGCGGAATATAGGGTCAATTGTGATTCTCATTTTGTGATTTAAAGATTTTATTTGTGTCGTGAGAATGATTTTAATTCAAAACATGCAATATAAAAATTGAGTATAGTATTATCTGTATTATGGTGTTATTTGTATTGTTATATAGTGTTATCTGTATCTGTATGAGTGGGCGCTTATTTAGAACCCGGGCAAAGTCTAGTAATTCGTTCTAGTACACAATAAAACTCCAGACTTTCAACGGTACCAAAATTTCATGAAAAATAATTCAATTCTACCCGTACAGAAAAGAACAAAAAAGGACTCATTACGTACCCAAAGGAAGCCCCGTAAACGTTTAAAAAAGGAAAATAGAAAACTTCAGACCATTAAACGCGCCTCCCACTCAATAAAGGCACCATTACAGCAGAATGCGTCGATTTAACACGTATTACTACCACCTTCAGTGGTTTTAAAAGGAGTTAGAACGGCGAAAACTGCAATTCTTAAATGTTTCGCAAAACTGGAATCTCTATTAAGACGTCTGTATTTGAAAAATCAATGTCTAACGTAACATTGCGTGACGGAGCAAACGTTTAGTTTTACTATCTTATACTATTGTATAAAATATTTTTACTTCTTCATACTATGTAATACAGTATATAGAAAGTATTGTTTTCACAAAAAATTTTCGAATTCGAGATTTTGGTGTCAATATATGTTTTAAGACATTCTGAACATGTTTTGACCAATTTTAGAGTGATGTTCGTTTGTCTGTGGTCGTTTTCTCGCGTACAAGATAGCGGCCGCAAATATTAATAGATTTTCACGAAACTTTATATCCGGCTCTGTTATCAAAAATCTAGAACTAGATAGAATTTGTTTTAATTCGAGCAAGAACTTCGAAATTTATTCGAAATTATATATTTTTTTAACATGGCTATATAGGACACAATTTGACATAATCATGCATGCAAGGGTTTATTTATGGCTTAATGTCCCGAGACTCAACAGTTTCAATCATTGTTGTAAAAAATAGTCACAATACATTTTTTTTTGTTCGTGACGTCATTAGCCCTTTGGTGGCAAGTTACCCGCTAGGGTGTCCATTATCAAGTATGGTATCAATTCAAAGATTTTTTTTCAAGCCCTCTAAAGTGAAGGGTAACACGCTATAATTGTAAACATTTGGATCCACGGTACTATTTTCTCAAAATGTTTCTTGTAAAATTTGAAAAAAATAATGAATACTGGTATAAAAAAGTCGAGTTGAGCCACACTTCCAGTTAATTTTATCAAGACACAAGGTCTTAATTATACATAAACACATGTAGTTAGTATATTCGTAAGAGAGGACAGTTTTTAAAACCTTTTGTTAATACCGATTTTTTAAATACCAATAATGTAAATACCCACCATATATACCATAAATTAAATACCAACAATACCGATTTTTTTATTGTAAAATTTGAAAAAAAAATTACTAAAAAATGGATTCTGGTATGAGAAAGTCGAGTGGATTCACACTCCAGTTAATTTCAGATAATTTTCGAATTCAATATTTTGGATAAAAGTACGTTTTTAAGAAGTTCCAAGCAGAGTCACTTTCGGAAATAACTATGGATTCTGAAATTAAAATACTTTGTTAGGAACAATATAAACTTGGTAGACTAATACTTAAAGTATCAATCAGTTTCGGTGGGGGGGGGGGGGGGGATATTCTTAAGAATAAAAAGAGAGTAATTGGGATACTCGTTCTGTATGAGAGGTGTATACAGAAATGTTTCGCGGGGAGTAAAGAAGGCAGTAGACAGGAGGCCAAGAGCAGAAGGCAAAATATTTTAATAAATAGAATTCGTTAATAATAATTATACAGAGTAATCGAAAAGTAGCATACATCGAATTTTAAAATCGTATAATATACCGAGATATTGAAATATAATTTTTTTTTACAGTTAGGTGATACTCATATATCCTTAAAAATACATCAGAAAGTATAGTCTGTTTTTAATAAATCAGACGATCAGTACAGATCTCTTTTACTTTACCTATATACATAGTATACTGTACAAGGAAAGTATTGTGACAGGGTCAAATATTTGAATTCGAGTTTTCAATGGAAAAGAACATTTCAAGCATACCTGAACTCGAAGCGAATGTTTTAGAGGTGATGTCTGTGTGTGTGGGTATGTTCCGTGGATGCGATATCGAACAAATGGAGCGTTTCGAACGTGATTTTATACGATTATTACGATTGGGGGGGGGGGGGGGGGGTCTTTCGATATGTTCGGAAGACTCCCCCCGCAAAAAAAAATTTGTTTTGAAAGGTATTTTGAAAATATCATTAAAAATTTAAAACCTCCAATGATGATCACTTCTTACGTAAGTTTTTCATTAGAAAACGAATGACATAACCTTTAGAACGACGCTGGCATGAAACATTCTCTGTTTTTTCCGTCTATTTTTCAAAAGAGACTCCAGTGACAGCATTGAGAACCTTTTACACCTTCGTATCAATATATTTTTGAGGGTATACTAACGTCATCTAACAGAAAAAATTCTACTACTTCAGTTCCTCGGTATATCATACGATTTTAAAATTGAATGTGTGTGATTTTACGATCAACCTGTACCATGGTTTAAGGGCAAATGAATTGCAACTCAATTCGCAAATATCAATCCTGCACAGGGAAGCAGATGCAGTATCGTTTCATTGTCAGTTCATTCATCATCATATTAAGCTAATCAGAACGTAAACCCGATATTAAATCAATAACTTTCCAAGGACGCTGGATTGATTTTAAATCGGATTGTTGACACGGTTGCCGCGAGTAAAATTGGGAAAGGGTTTCAGAATAGCATTCAACAACAGATTTTACAGACTCAACTAATATACCTCCACCTGGTAAAAACAGATCACCTTCATGATCCCGAGTTTAAGATTAATAATGCAGTAACATTTACATAAAATATTTCATTTTACCTCCCTTAATGATTTACATTTCAATTCAATGTAATTATATCATCTGCTATGAAATTTTATAAATGTATTAACCCTCCTTATATGTATCAAACCTCCCCCTACTTGATTTCTCGTAGACCAGAATTTTAGTAAAAGTGTTAATTATACACTTTTACTAAAATTTTGGTCTACGAGAAATCAAGTAGGGGGATGTTTGACACATATATAAAATTTCATAGCAGATGATACCCTTTTTATATTCTACAATTTTGCTTGAAATGTAATTTTGTATAAGACAATCATATGATCTAGAATCTAGATCTAAAAGACAAAGAGAGCGTTCGATTCATATAACTTTAGATTTGAAGTTTTTGAGTCGCCTAAGAAAAATTTTGACATTTCCTTATATTTATGTTTAAATACTAATTACATGCAATTAATATGGGTAAAATACTAAATCTTTATAGGTATTACTTTCCCTATATAAATGGTATAATGTATAGGAAAAGCATTGTGACGGGGTCGAAAATTCGAATTCCGAGTTTTGGACTGAAGAGCACGTTCAAGCATTCTTGAACTCGAAGCGAACATTCTTAAACTCATGTTTATGTGTGTGTGTTGTGTGGAAGCAATATTCTGTGGAAGCAATATTCCACAAACAAATGGAACGTTTCGGAAAATAATATATAATTAGAAGTTATAAATAAGTAGAAATAAAATTTAATGACATTTGAAATTGAATCAAATTGAAGCTGAAGGCAGATTTAGTTCAAAACAATGTTATATAAATCTTATCATTATCCAAAATTGATATTAAACAAAATGGTCAAAGGGGAATGAGGGTATAATGAAACAGTTTCAACAATTTTGCATAATATCAATTTTAGATAATAATATTTATATTGTTTTACATTAAAATTGTCTACACCCTCAATTTGGTTTAATTTCCTATAAGATTAAAATTTATTTCTACTTTTTCGTACGCCACTGTTGTGTAGGGAAGAACACTGAAAAAAATTATATTTTCATAATTAAATGTATTTTTAGTTTCCATTTCTTTTTATGACATAATTTACGTCCACACTTATGTAGTATTATAAATCGACGCGTTAAACCACGATAATATTTCATCTGAAGGCACCTGAAAGGTAATTCTTAAAAAAAAATAATAATAAATAAATAATAAATAAAGAAAAAAATGCTTGAAAAAAGACAAAAACGTAGTCATGACATATGTAAATGACGTATAATGGCGTGACAACTTGACAGATGAAAATATTCCGCGAGATGAAATTTTGTTCAGAGATTCAACTCTCTACGTAATCTGGGAGCCGAGAGCGACCCAGTCAAAGATGTTGAACAAAGGGGCAACGCAGAGGAGAGTTAACGTAAAGTTAATAAGTGTAAGAAAAAATGGAGCGATTCTAGATATGTTAGAATGCATTCTTACATTGTAATTAAGAACTTTAAAATAAAAATTATAAAAACAAAGAACAGTAGAAATCAATAGTTTTCAGTTTTACAATTTGAAAAATATGAAATACCTGCTTCAAAAAATACATATAAAATTTGATCGGAATACCTGTTTTCGCGATACCAGCATTAGGTATTATCAAAAGCTATTAACTATTATCAAAATTCTTTGCTTCTGATCAACTTTCGTAGATTCCAATTCAGAAACTTCGCTACGAAAAATGTAGTTGCGTCTTTTGCATTTAAATTGATCAAAATTAAATTGATTTATTACACATCGCTCCAAGGCCGGCCACACACCAAGCTACAGTAAGCCTTCGGGTCTGTCGTGTGGTCTGGGTTTTTCACATCGCTCCAAGGGCCTCTCCAAGAACATATCTGCTCCGTATTTGAGCAAGAAAGTCAAACACCGAAGTACGATATAGCGCCCGTGCTGGGTATTACGCGTGAACGCATCGTAACTGCATTAGCATTGATTTCATGCCCCCCCCCCTTCAGACACCGCTGCAAACCAGTTCATTTATATTTGCCCACTAATCACATTAATCAAACAGAAAAGGAAATTATTTATTTTAAACGAAAATGGTGAATTAATTGAAAATAAATCTAAATAAAATAAATACAGAAATGTATCGTAGAGTGCTATGTACCGTACATATTAAAAAATATGGCTCGTGCAAGGGAAAACTTTTTTTTTAATCGAAAAATTATAAAATATTCATCTTGCTTAATAACGGGAAATCAGTGTATGTGTGAGTGTGTGTGGTCTGTAGCAAGAAATCTAAGCATCGTATGGCCATGAAATTTGGTTAGAGGTACTTCTGGACCCGGAAAGATGTACCTCGATATTACTTTTCAAAATTTCAAATTATTTATTTTACTTATTTTATGTTTTAGCACGATTTTCACACAAACGAGTTCTTTAGCAACTAATAATATTACCTCACAGTTTACGGTAGAAAGCCCAGACCACACGACCAACCCGAAGGCTAATGGTAGTCACAGTTTACTGTGTAACACCACCGTGAACACCGAAAAAATTCTCTTTCAAACAAACTTTGAACGGAATCGATACGATTAATAGTAGAATTTTTGCGAATTAAAGATATATATATGCATATATACGTACTTTTCCTGTGTTGAAGATTTAATCCCCCGAAACGAGAGGTATCTGGGATTCTCGCAGTTTCGATCTCATTACTATCTGAGCAGCGGGTTTTTTTTTTCTTTTTTTAATTATAAACGGGAGTATTGTTAAAGCGTTCTTTAGGGGATTTAAGATACACAAACTCAGCAAATTCTCGAAAAACAAAGCACATTTTAACAATACGCTCGCTTATAACAAAAATAAAATGATAAACTTTTGCGTGGGTGCATGCATACACGGCTAAACCACGACCGCATGCCTTAAATCCGGGGAAAAGCCGGTACATTTTCTACTGATTAATACGTTTTGGAGAAATAGTTATTTGTCATGCAGTTTTTTTACATTAAAAAGGAATGACAACATTCATAGAATGTTCCGTTATCAAGATATTGCTTACACGGGTTTAGTCTAAAATGGAAAAAAATAGATTTGTTGCATTGAGTTTATTAAATCTATATATAATAATTTTTAACGTGTTTTTTCTTTCCAAACCTTCCGGAAACCTCCCGGTGAACTAGAAGACGGAATATTTGCACACTTACAGTATCGGCCATAGGATAGAACCTAAGAAAACCGAATTTTCGATTTCTACCGTGGGATTTCCTGTATTTTAAGTTGTGGGTTAGGTTTCCTTTCCTTTTCAAGCTACGGGAATTATTAAAGCTAATAAAATTATTTTTATACACTAAATATTATCACATATTTTTACTGAGTAAAATTATATAAATGCGTAAACGTAAGCTACAAACTATAAACAGCAGAAAAATGTGCATACGTTAGAGATTTAACATTTACTGAATATAATTTTGAAATACAATTTCATTGTGGGTCTGGTATTCGAGTCACTGCTTATTAGGGTCGAATTACAAGTCGACAATTTTCTTCCTTGCGGATCGACCATTTCCTTTGTTGCGGGTGCAGCTCGGATTAAGCCCGAATTGCATATAAAAAATTAAAAAAAATATATTATTACTTATTCCTAAAACTATAGATTCAATCCTATAATTATTAGTTATCTATCTTATCTTAAAAACGCTCCACAAATTGCGTTCAAACAAATATTGAAACACTAGCCGTAACACCTACACACTTAATAAAAGTCCTGAATATTACAAACAATTTCTAATTTAAGCATTAAAATAGCTCTTATTTTATAATTCTTTTAACATGGAAATTGCAGTACATTAAAGCAATATTTCGATTACTGTATGTTACCCTACTCTCTTATCAAATATCCTTCCAATAAAATATTGAAATTTATTTTTACTTTCCCATACGTAGCATTGAGAAAGGATATTGTCTTCACGAAAATTTTCGATTTCGAGATTTTGATGCCAAAATATTTTTTAAGACCACCTGAACACGTTTTGTCTATTTTTGGAATGATGCCCATCTGTCTGTCTGTGGTCGATTTGTGTACACGATAGCGGCCACACATATTAATGAATTTTCACGAAACTTTTATATCCGGCCTTGTTATCGAGAAATCAGCATTTTTTTTACATTCGAGCGAAAACTTACTTTTATACATTTTTAACATGGCAGCATAGGACAAAATTTGACATAATCATACATAAAAGTGTTTATATATAGCTCAATGATCACGAGACTTTATAGTTTCAATCATTGTGAAAAATTGCCGCGATACAATTTTTGTGTTTGTGATGTCATTAGCTCCCCGGGGAGGAGGGAAGGGGGGGGGGGTACAGTGTCAAGTATGTATCAATCGAAAAAATGTGTCAAGCCTTTTAAAGTAAAGAGTAACACGCTATAATTGTAATAATCACTTGGACCGATAGCACAGATTTTTCAAAAAAATTTGTAAAATTTGAAGAAAAAAAAAGGTACTAAAAATGGATTCTGGTATGAAAGAGTCGAGTTGAGTTACACTCCAGTTAATTTATACTTCTAATTTCATAATTATTTGTTAAATTAAGTTTTAATTTGAAATCTTTCACAAATGGCATACTTCATATATGCGCGAGTCTATTCCAACTCTAGCTTTTTACTAATTAATGAAAAATATTTCCAATAGATTAATTAGAATAATAGCGAGCAGACGATTTCAGTATTTGAAGCATAATTCTCTTACTAAAATCACAAAATGCAATGAAAAAGTGCATAAAAATTGAATTTAAAAATGCAATTAAAAATTCCTGATCCAAATAAAAATTGAAATATCTCGAGAACGGTTGGTTCTACACCAATAGAGTAAGTTAAGAAAATTTAGGATATTTTTTTCGCGCATGATGGTATAGAAACGGATTTTGTGTGTCCAGCCGTTCTCGAGTTATAGCCGAAGGAATGTTGATATGAAGACGACCACGATTTATGAATTTTTCGAACAAAATCTCAAGATTTTAGATTTTTCTCATTACTTACAGGCCAAGTTGCACGTGTATGCAACGTTTAAAGTTTCTCTTCAGTCATTTTGGCTGTATAATCATCTCTTACTCAACCAGCTAAATAATTTCAGTATTCTTAATTTGTCCAATCCCATTAACTCTATTACAAATAAATAAAATGTTCTCAAATTAGAGCATAGCACAACATAATTACGATACAAAATTTCAAACAAATACAAAATTTCCATCTCTTCAATTAGATATATTTAAAAGCTCTTGCGTTCAAAGACAGCACAAGATGTACAAGACTTTATTCAAATGCAAATTTTCAACTCACGAGTCGCCTATCTTCCCAATTCTATCTTCCCAATTCGCCAACAAATTTATCAACTTTAAATCAGTTTGGAGTTTTTCAAACGCAGCTTGGGAATAAACGAAGCAATTAAATTAAGCACTGGAACTTTCTGAACGAGAATGGCATCATTAAAATTGATTCAGCGATTCATAATTGTATGTGGAAAATATAAACTAATGATTAGAGAGGCAAAATTGCATCACAGAAGATTGATGCGAATTTGGCAAAATTCTCCCAAACTTCGGAAAAATATTTACTAAATATATTTATGTTTATAAGTATCTAGAACGAGAGTCTCCACTCGGAATTCTCATACATTCATTTGTCCCTTTCAAATTATTTATTGTATAGAAAAATAGGAAAAGTATTGCTTTACCGAATATTTCCGAAATTGATATTTCGACGATTGATTTTCGATAACCTCTGTTTCTTTTATTTGAGCTCATTTCGTCTTTTTGACTTCGGGTTTGTTGGTCTTCTTGCACTGACAAAAGGGATTCAGCGTGCCCTCGAAACAGCTGCAAGCTGCATTATTATTTTATTTTTACTTAAATACGTTGAAAAAGTTTCCCTTAGGGAAAATAATAATCTGAATTACGTAATCGATCTAAAATATTAAAATAAGATACATTAACGCAAATGTCAAATGCATGGATATGACATATGTGTTGCCAACATAAGGAATAAAGCTAAAATTTTTACTTTAAAATAATGATAAATGTGCAGCCACCGGTGCAGGTAGAAACTTGAAACTTTGCAAACATGAACTATAAATAGTGAGACGTATATAAAATTTGGAATTGTGTTCGAAAAATTTATAAATCACCTGGTATACTATATAGCTGTCTTTCATACATTTAAGTTGCATTTTAATAATTATACATTCTTCATACATTTAAATTACATATAAATAACAAGAAAGATCAATCATGCATGAAGCATTAATTATGAAACACTTTCCAACTGAAATGCAATTTTATCTAAACATCTTTAAACTGTGATGCGTTCAGCGCTGGCATTGTTTTAAATTATCACAGTATTATTACTTCAAAACTTAAATCTTAATGAAAAAGACAAATCTAATTACACAAAATTGTATTCAAATGACGTCATCGAAATATAAATCATCTGCCTCTCTATATAAAATTAATGACTATTTCATTCATATCACTTATATTCCAGACTCTAGTGCTAAATTTCACGTAAAAAAAAAAAAAAAATCAGTAATTGAATTCTTGTACAACTCTTCTTACAATCGCTAGATTTGTTTACATTCTGTATGTAGATTAGCGACGCGATCAAATTAGATTGTAGAAATAAAGAAAGTTTGGTGATCATTTAAAATAAAAAATATTGTAATTGCGTTGGTACAGAATTTAGATACACAGATAATATGCAAAAATAAAGCGGTTTTACGACGGATGCAAACACTCACGTTATATCTTCATATAATATGGGTGTAATTATTATTACACCCATACAATTTTTATTGAAAAAACTACCCAGCATATTTTGCTGAATAGTTTTTTTACACATTTTATATAATTTGAATATTTCCTAAAATTTTCAAAACAATTTATGAATTTTAACTCCGCTTATAAATGTTTGAAAAACTGTATCTCACAGGGTTCAATGCATTTCAATTCTTCAACTCGGGTTAAATCCAAAACTAATTGGGTGATATTATTAATTTACATTCCCAGACATCCCACAGACCGTCCTTAACACAGACTAAAAAAATGCCACTTTGATAAAGTCATTTTTACGACAGTTATCGTGCGAACGGACAGATAGAATAACCAAAGTCATAAACACTTTTCAACTATGCTGGGTGTTAATAAAAGGCGTGTACTTTTGATGACCTATATGTAAAAGTCAAGTATATGAAAAAATTAGTAGAGATGTCAGATATGTAAAATAAGGAGAAAAATAGAACTTACCTAACAGGAAAACGAGAGCAAAAATATCATCTGCATATAACCAAATTGCAAAAAAAAAAAACAAGTCGATGTTACAACGTGCCTCAATTTTTGATATTCAACCTCCAAAACACAAACACCGGATTTTCTTCCATAACCATTTCGCGTCTAACCTCTTCAGCAAACCACTATCGGTGACAGACGCGAATGGTCTCCATCGACGGTGTATCAGTAACGAGAGTTCTTGATGGCACAGATGGGAAACGTCAGAGAATAGCACTAAATGACAAGGGTTGAGGTCAGCATTCTGCCCGTAAATTATACCAGCGAAATTTTTGTCAATATAGGTTCTATTAATCGTCATGAGTTTTCCAAAGGAGAAGAGATGCATCGGCGATCGATTTTACGATTCACGATGAATGATTTAATATTGAAAAGGGAGAATGAATAATATTAAAAGAAAAAAGGTGAAAACTCTGAAAAAAAAAAAAAATCAAAATCGGCGGTAGCTCCAGTTCGATGAAGCCGAAATGGTTTTGTAAAATAAAAGCTCCAATAAAGTTTAATAAGTTTATTCGTTGTTACCAGTCTCATTTGTTTCGTTTACGACAGAGAAAATGGGCCTATGGTAACTAAAGTAAAATATCAAAATGTATGGAAACACGTCAATTTAGCAAAAATTTTAAAACGGTATAATAAAGACAACAAAGTTGTTTGGTAAAAAAGGTTTTTAATTAGCACCATCTATGACGTACATAAAATTGCAAATCCAAAGCGCTTTCGGACGTCACTACGTCCGTCATCAGTGGCAATGTAAATTGTTTGAGATGTGACGAACATGAGATCTTATATACATCTTAAACAATTTACATTGCCACTGATGAAGAACGTACTAACGTCAGAAAGCACTAATTTATTTCTCCGTTCATAACGCTTGGCGAGATTTTGGCGACGAATTTGGCGGAATATCGCCAACTTGGCAATTATTTTAAATGTTATCAAATTAAAGAAAATCTCGCCAAATGGATAAAATTACGCTAAATAAATGAAAATAACGACTAATGAAAATTCAATATCTTGGAAAAAATATAAGTATCTACTATAAGAATAACCTATTTTGTTTTTACTGTAAAAGTAGTAAATAGATTGCATTATAAAGTTATGTGCTGCCCACATCATATTTTTTTTATCATACTTCGCTACTAAGTAAAAGCAATCTTCCTATCTTTTCAATGCTGTTAAGGTGGAACCTCGCATGTCTGTTCCAAACAGACATCTTCTTTCATTAAGTAAGACAAAAAAAAAAATGAATTTCGTAAACCGGATTGGAAGGTATAAATAAAAAAAAATACCAAGCTAACCAATATAGCGGTACGTCGGTCCTCTGTAACTGAAAGACAGATATAAAAAATTCACAACAGCTATACGACGTCAAATATCGTACTCGTAATATTTAATCCTATACAAAATTGAATGAAAATGAATATCCTACAATTTAGCATCATCAGATGTATGACACAACTCTCAATTACCCTGGAAGTAATGGAGGTGAAAAGAGCAGCCTTCTAATTCATAATTCAAGCGCATTATCCGATTACGCGACTGACTCTTGGGCCCTACACCGCAATTACATTAAACATTTAGAACATAAAGACGAGTTTTATTAGGGAGGGGGCATCCGGTTTGTTGCAAATTCATGATATGGAATTGTATTAGCGTGAATGATATGCAGAGAAATTCAAGACAGAATCGCATGGGATTCCATTAGTGATCTTGTCAGAGCATGGCATGGAAAACTGTTTATAAATTGCGTCAATTTTGAGAGGTGCTATTGTGTTTTCATTCTATTGTACAGAGAAGGTAATGTTTTCCCGAAAATTTTGAAATTTTAACGGATTAGCACGCTTTAAGACCTCCTGAACCATTTTCGAAGACTTGTAGAAAAGGAGTTCAGAAGGTTCCAAAATGTGTATAAATGCCCATGTGTAGGTATGTAAGTATGTATGCAAATACATATAGGTGTGTGTGTGTGTATATACGTAAGTGTGTCTATGAGTGATGTGTAGACACGCTAACTCAACAAATTCTGTCAAATTAAACTAACTGTCACATTTTAAGTGTTGATGTCTCTATCGTATGCATTATGTGAAAAACTAGAACTATTGACTATTTGACCGTACGTCATAATGTGACGTCACTGTTGTTTACGTCGCTATGTATGGACGGAATAAAAGTCGATGTGATGATGAACCTAGTCATATCGTACCAGATATGATAAAAAGCTTGAATGTACGCCTTGAAAAACAGGTATACTAAGAATTGTACCGCATATTGTGAGCATCAATTTATAATCACTGTAATCTTGGAAACAATGCGCAACTGTAATAGCAGAAACTTTGAACAGCACGAAATGCATAATTCTGACATGGACGCGATTTTTTTCGTCCAAAGCAGGGGTGACAGAAAGGACATTTGTTGACTGTTACGTCAAGTGCAAATGGTGAATATAGAATTATTTTTTTTTCCTTCTTCTTAGCTTGAATTTATAAAAATTTAAAGATTTTTATATAGAAAATAATAATTCCCTGAACAATGATGATAGTATATAGTATACTGCAGTAGCGTCGCTAGAAAAGAAATTTGGGGAGGGGGAAGTGATTGACAAATATGTTCTGCATTTCTCCAAATATCATTTCTAAGAACTAAAATGGGTTTCGATGGCCTGGGGGGGGGGGGGGGGCGAGATCCCTAACTTTGGTATTAGCACGAATACCAGGCGTTGTCTGGGATTTAATATACAAACTTCGGATTAAAATTACATCACAACATACACCAAATTCTCGAAATTAAAACAACGCTTTAAGGATAAGCCCGTTTAAAACAAAAAGTAAATAACTTGCTGTGCCAGCATTATATGTAATAAGCGTGCAGGAGGCATGCAATCCGGGTACATCGCTTTTATTAGCTCAAGCTAAACAGTATAGTCTTTAATACAGTATTGTGGCAATTAATTGAGAAATGCAGTTTTTTTTATAAAATTCAGTTTTATTCAAGTTTTCTATGGATACATTTAAAACTAATAAGTGATATGACCTCCCCGAGACTTTATAACATCACAGACACGTTTCGGCATGGAATGTACTAGACTAGCACATGTAGTTTTAATTTCAACGTCTCTGAACCATATGTCAATAACGGCCGAAATTAGCTTGTCCATCGTCGTACAGTCAAATTTGTGAAGCCGTTTTTTGACAATAAACCACAAATTTTCTATGAGATTCAAGTCTGGTGAATTCCCGGGCCAATCCAGAACGGTAATATTTTTTTTGAGCAGAAATTTTTGATTCGCTTCGAAGTGTGACATGGCGCGCTGTCTTGTTGGAAAACGCAATCTCCGTTCGGCCACAGTTTAGCCATGGTTGGAAGCACTTTTCGGGTCAATATGACTTCGTAACTGGCACTGTTCATCATTCCCTCTACGGGAACAAGAGATTCTGTCCCCAAAACGCTGAAACAACCCCAAAACATCTTTTTGGGCGGATGCTTGGGTGCCTGATTGATGTGGTGCTGATTGAGAGGTTCTCCTTGGCTCCTTCTCACGAACATAGATCTAAATCCCTGAACCATAAAATGTGTTTCGTCAGAAAAGAGAACTTTCTCCCAGTCCATGTTTTGTATTTCCGTGCCCATTCCAACCTTTTTTCTTCATGCGAAGCGTCAGAAGCTGCTTCTTGTACGGTCGACGTGCTCTCCGTCCGCGTTCTAACAGCCTGTATCGCACTGTTGAACGTGCAATATCAACACCAGCTGCCACCATGGACTTAGACAGGTCAAAACTGGTTAATCGAGGATTTTTAACACTCATTCGATGTAAAGTTTTGTCGTCACGTGTCGAAGTTGATCTTTTTAAGGCCGCATCTTCCAGAGCGGTTGGTTCCAGCATTTCCTGTTTCCTGAAACCGCTTCCAGATCCTCCCGACACTTGCTGTACTCTCTCCACATATTTTACCTATTTCCTCGAACGTCTTAGAAGTGTGTTCTCTAAGCGCAATCACTTTAGCACGTGTTTCCGCGCTGATATTCATGACGCTAATGAGCCCCGCAACAACTGAGAAACTACCACTGCGGAACACCTGCCACCTGGTGGAGGAATTTGAACACCTGCTACTTACCAGGTGCATACGAACACCTGCTACTTTGATAATAACTGCAATTTGAACTCTGAGCTAATTTGGAGTGCTTCTTCCTAAGCTTACGTGTGATAAAACGAAAAAAATGACATTTCTCAATTAATTGCCACAATACCTTATTAAGCTCTAGATAGAGTAATTAAAAGTTGAGATATGAACAAATTAGTGAAAGAAGAACAATAGATTGACAAGGCACACAATGAATTCACCGACGGATTGATAAAAAAAAAAACAGCATATGTATTTAAAATCAAGTTAAAAACATTTTAAAACAGAAATTTGAAAATAAATAAATAAATAAATAAATAAAAGCTGCAAAGTACTTCATTATTTGATCCAAATTCGCTTAAAAAAACTCTTCAAAAAAGAAAAAGGTTTCTTTACAGAGAGAACCAAAAATAAAATTTTAAACGCCATTTTCAAACGTTTAAGTCTGATTTAAGTAAAAATTTCACAGAATGCTTATGATGATAAATTATTCTGAAATAGAAAATGAAAATTATTACTATAAATTTCAGAACATTTGAATTTTGCAATTTAAATCTTAGTTTCTGTCGCGACAGCTACAGACCTTTTTAGCTTTGTTCGCTGAACACCTGCTTTTCCATCTCGATTAATGTCTGAAATTCTATCATTATCGTTTACAGAAAATAAATCTGACTAGCGGCTTCGATTTTTCCCAGCACACCGACATACTTTTTTCCCCTGCAAACATACATATTTTTTCATTCTGATAATGATTGCGATACAAATAAAACAAATTGTGGGTTCCCTTTATATCTTATTTCTCTCTCCATATGAATCTTTCATATCTCCCCCCCCCCCCCCCCCTCAAAAAATAAAAAATAGAGGGTCGGGTTCTACATGCCACCTCTCCACCCCACTCCACACACTCGAAAAGTATATATATGCCCTCCCCTCCCCCTAAGCGCGGTCGTATTCCAAGCTTTGGGAATATATCCTATAAGTGGGCTCTGTGATGTGTGTTTTCAATATAAATGTTGCAAGCAAACAATACAGAATTCACAATAGCTATAGAAACGCCAGAAACCACATGTAAACACGAAATTTCCTGTCACGGATAAATTTGAATGGGAATTGATGTTTGGAAATGAAAACAATCACCGTTAGATATAGGGGTCTGAATAACGTTGGGAATAATGCAGGAGAAAATAGATACGGCCTATAATTCGTATAATTTAAAAGCGTATTCTAACATTACGCAAATAACTCTTGAGCTCTATACCTAAATTACGTCATGCAGTTGAGATATAAAGGATGGTTTTAACATTCGGAGAACTCTTTTGCGCAAAATTGGGAATTGTATACTAGCACAAAAGATACAGGAGCAAAGAGAGATTGTGCGTATCGTAATTAGATCTGAGTAAATGGTATAGAAATTAATGAGGCATTGAGTTACCTAAAGTGAAAGCCCTTTGCAAAGCATGTCTCCCTTTGAATCGATTTACAAATATTTAAACAATGAAAATTAAATTAAATAATCAGCTTGATACATGGCTGATACAGTGGCTGATACAGCTGATACACTAGCTGATATAGGTTACCTAAAGTGGAAGCCCTTTGCAAAGCATGTCTCCTTTTGAATCGGTTAACTATTACAGATATTTAAACAGTGAAAATTAAATTAAATAAGCAGTTTGATACTGATACATGAAAACTAGCTGCGATATAGCGTCTACTGCCTGCAGTAAAGCTGTGCATGTACACTGCTACACAATTGCTAAGGACGGATGACACTATCACCCATAGCAACCACAAAATGAAAGGAAGCAAAAGGTGGAAAATTAGAATAAGTGAGGGACACAGAAGAGGTGTGCGTATGCAAATTTTTCATTTCCACGCCTGTTCGTCACGTGATAGCGCTGATAAAGAGATTAAAGGGTTTGACGCGTGTGGACAGTTGTTGCTCCAAGTGAAAGTTTTACGGGAAAGATTTAATTGACGAACTTGAAATTTTCGGTATGTCTTCTTGATGTCACTTAGATGATTTTACGCGTGACCGTATTATTGGAAAGATCAAAGAAGGGCGAAAAATAACAGATGTTGCCAGAGAGTTCGACATCGCCCACAGCGTTGTTTCACGGCTGTGGCAAGCATTTAAAACAACTGGAATGTGCAGCAAGCGTCACGAGGGAATGTCGTGTTAGAAGTACGACACCTGCAGGAGACAGGTACATTTGTAGATATAATAACCTTGCATTTGTCCTATCGGCAAAAAGGGACCGGCGAACGAACCACAGCTCAGCAGGTGGCAAATCAGTTTCTTGTTACCACAGGACAGCGGATCTCCCGAAAAACTGTAGCCAGACGTTTGGGAGAAGGAGGACTATACACCCGCAGACCTGTTGTGTGTGCCCCATTGTCCAGACTGCACCGTACCGCCCGTTTGCAATGGTGTCGTCAGCATCGCAATTGGACCGAACAGGATTGGGCTTGCGTACTATTCTCAGAGGAGAGTAGGTTCAGTCTGTCATCGGATTTTAGATGCCAACTGATTTGGCGTGAGTGGTACTGCTTATCGTCCAGAAAATATTCAGGAAAGGGAACGATATCCGACATGCAGTATCATGGTATGGGCCGGCATCATGATCAATGGCCGCATGTCCCTACATGTGGTTGCAACTGGGACTATGACCGGTTAACGATACATTCATGAAGTTCTACTGCCTCAAGTTCGCCTTTTCCGTGGTGCTGTTGGTGATAAATTTGTTTTCATGGACGACAACGCACCATGTCATCGAACACTCGCTGTTCAGGATTGTCTAATCAGCGAGGGTATTGCCTCGTATGGCCATTGCCTGGTACGGCCAATACCTCGTGTGGCTAGTACGTTCTTCAGATCTAAACCCCATTGAAAATGTTTGGGATGCTTTGGGGGAGGCGACTTGCTGGTCGAAAATATCCTCCAACAAACAAGAACACCCTCATCCGCGCACTGACAGAGCAGTGGGATAACTTGCCACAACAGCTGCTGGATAATGTTATGCAAAGCATGACACGACATGTGGAATGTTGCATCGAACTCCACGGTGGACATATCCCGTACTGACACCTTTCTCAAAGGTGCCTGCTGTCGTTCATATGCATTTTTCCATTTCTTCGTACACAGCATCAAATGAACACTTTTTCCCTTTCAGATGTTTCAAAACCTGTATTTTCCAGAACAATAAATGATCTTTATTCTAATGTCCGAACAGTGTGGCAACAATATTTTATCCTGCTGGATCTCCACCCCAGCTTAATGTTGTGCTACATTGCAATTTGTGATCCAACCTTAGCAATTGTTTTTTAAAACAATTATGGTTTATTTCTATAGACATTGTATTGCCAACTAGACTGTTTTGAAAAAGTAAATTAATGAGCATCAACATTATACAGGATTCATAAACATGCTGTTTATAAACTTTGCCTTTGCAGATTCGTGTGGCCTGAGCTAAATTGGAAGGTGATTTTATGTCAGTCACGTGGATGGACTGAAACTGTCAGTTGCCATAGAAGTTTGCAAAAAATGTGGCTTCTTACTGCCATTTCAAATATCGGTTACTCCATGCTGATGAGCGCATAAGGACGAAGCCGGGCCTTGTATCTGCAATGGGAGTGTCTTCCGAATTATCCCGCTACTATCGGGGCCTGGGCCCTAGTAATTTCGCAGCTCACCCCGAATCTCGGGAGCTTGTCCGGATCGGCCGGTTCTTTGGGGTTCGTGGGCGGATGTTTCCAGCTATTATTATTTCGTGCGGGGAAATGTGGTCCTGAGATGTCCGCGAACGATCCGAGGTCATGCCGAATCGAAGAACCAACTGACGAAGAGACGACGATTCCTGTGTGGATGACCCGAAGCCATGACGGAAGGAGAGTGAAGAGAGAACCCGTATGATGCTTTGTGCACAGGCCGGGCCGTGTCTAGTGCAGACTAGAGATGCGTGAGTCGACCTTTCTTCATGAATAACGGTATTCATTCCGTTTGGGTCCACATGTTAATGTCCTATATTCTCTTCCGTTTGTGGCGACTTCTTCATGGCTCGAGGTAAGCCCCTTTTTAGTTCCTGTTTCTGGAACCCTGGGATTCCCGACATCCCTGATATGATTGTACCCCCTGATGTCGACTCTTAGATGAACTGCGAGCAGTGCGTTATTTGCAACGATGGCTGGCTCACCCGAATTAAATTTGTTCATTAACTATTTTTAAAGGAAATTTAATTACATTCTTTATATTTTGGTATCAGTATTTAACTGAAGTATATTTCCGAGTGCTCGATCCTCATTGTTTTCTTAGCCATACCATATGTTAATGAAATTATTATTTAAAGTCTTGCCACGAATGTTTATAATTACATTGATTATTACTACTATTTTGAAGCTATGGAAAGATTATAGCATGTTTATTTAAGGTCCTTGTGCGCCTGGGTCCAGTGGGTGATGCTGATAAGGATTCGGCTGCTGTTTTGATAACTCCATGCATAATTTCGTGTCAATAAATAATGTTTAATTTAACTTCAATAAATGGTGTGTTTATTGATTTATTTGTGATATTGATTTATTATTTTAATTATTTCTTAAGAAGATTATGATTCTCAAAGTACGGTTTAAGTATTTTAAGTTCTTTTATTCTACTGTGTTTTCAGGCAGGTCATCTTGGTTGGTTGATGGTTGGTTGATTATGGTTTAATGGCACAAGATCCAAAGAGGATATGCTGCGCCAGACATATGGTACCAAGATACATAAATTAGTATGGATTAAAACACGTGTATAATTTAAAAGAGTTATAATGTGTGAAAAAACCATGACTATGGAACATGTACAACAATGAAAACGAGATGAAAAATGACTAAAAGGTTATAAAAAGTGAAGTTAAAAATGATGGAAATAACCAATGTCCAGAAGAAATGGGAAAAACTCTAAATGAGGATTTTCTCCAATCAATTCTGCCAAATGTAAAGTATACGTCTTGAAATGCTTAAAACGGAACTGTTTATATTTCGAACACTCAATTAAAATATGTTTGATATTTGCTGACGTCTGACAACTATTACAAAAGGGTTCAATTTCTCCTAACAGTAAGTGTCTGTGGGTAAAACGAGTATGACCAATGCGCAAACGAGTTAATATAACATCAAGTTTCCTACACTGAAAACTAGTCCACTTCTGTATTAAAGGCTTTATCTCATACAATTTATTTTGAGTTTGCTGATTCCATGAATGTTGCCATTTATCATATAATATTTTACTAATAGTTTTTTTAATATCTGTCAAAGGAATGGGATGATTCATAATACGATTAGCTGTTTTTGCAGCGGTGTCAGCCAATTCATTTCCCTTTATACCAACATGCCCTGGAACCCAACAAAATTGAATATGGTGTCCTCGTGCCTTCAGACGATGCACAAGTTGGAGGATATCTGAGGCAATGGGATGAAGCATGGCCATTCTGAATGAAAGCAATTGCAAAGAACTTAATGAATCTGTATATATGATGTATTTATTTACCCTTTGATGGGTGATGAAAATTAATGACTGGTGAATTGCTGTGATTTCTGCAGTAAAAATGGAGCATGAGGTATGAAGTTTAAAAGATTTAACTATATCATTACATACATAAGCAAATCCGACATGTGCTGCTGTTTTGGAGCCATCTGTAAAAATAGGAGTGAACTCCTTAAATAAATCACTATGTTCTGCAAAAAGTTGAACATAAATGGAGTCAGGTGTACTACTCGTTAAAAAATTAACAAAAGGATTGAGAAAAATGAAATTTGGGACTTGCCAAGGAGGTATTTCACAAGCCTTTCTCTTTCTAACATTGGGATTTTCTAGTGGCGTTGATGATACACTATTGCGCATTCGCATGCCAAAGGAAGGAATACAGGAGGGTCGGGCTGAATACAGCCGATCGTACTGCACATCCAGGATGATTCGTTGCAAAGGATGGTAGTTCATGGACATGACTCTAAAGTGATAATTCAGTGAGAGCTGTTCTCGCCTGAGTTCGAGTGATGCCTCATTACAGTCAACGTATATGCTTTGAATAGGAGAAGTTTTGAAGGCACCAGAACAAATACGAAGAGCATTATTATGAATTGGATCGAGCTTCTTAAGCACAGATGTTCGTGCTGATCCATACACAGAACATCCATAGTCAAGCTTTGACCGAATAACCAGGTCATCTTGGAGATTTTCTTCTCCGGACAGGAGGGTGAACCCCAGTGGGTTATTTGCGGCCTATACGATCACGGGTATATGTAATGGTGGTGCTGGTGCTTGTTTCGAAATTCAAAATTTGAGGAGGTCACGATTCCGTCGTTACAATTGGCATCAAAATCTTTAATTCGAAATTTTTCGTGGAAACAATATTTTCTCCATACTACATAACATAGTATAAGAAAGTAAAAATGTCAATTAGTGAAATTCTTGCTAAGCTTAATTAGGACGAAAAACTTTACCTTGATGAAAAATTCGTCGAGATATCGATAATTGAAATACTTGACATATTTCATTTTCCCTGAACTGCAAGTATAAATTGTTTACTTTCTATGAAAAACCAGAGAATTGATATTTGCTACCAATTAATTTTTAATAATTTATTTGTTGATAGTTCATTTCAATCTAAAGGGAAATATACCTAATAACAATAATTTGAATACCGCAGCGAAACTTTTATCAAAATATATAGGGTTTATTTCTAACGTGCAAATTAAGCGTGGCGAAAGTTTTACTACTCGACATATTTTTTTATTGTAAAAGGTCGTGAAAAAAAAAATTGCCTTTTCTTTTTTTATAAAATGATCGTTTCTGGGGATGCAACAAAATTCTTCTCCATTTGCTGATCAATTTTCATATTTCACTTAAATTTTTACGACCAACCGTTGATTTTATATTCCTTTAGGGCATTTTTCTGAAACATCCGGTATAATAGTTTTCTCGCTACAAAAGGGAAAGTAAAGCTAGAAATCGTATTTTCTTTTCCCTTACGTGTCACTGAATTTGCATTCCACGTCCATTCTGACTTTCGCCTCTCTCAATAAGCGATAAAAGTATTCTTTCATAAAAGCCAGTTTGAGACGTCAAACGTCACATTGGAGAAATATTAAAATTCCGCGAATGGAAGACGTAGCCGAGCAGAAGATAAAATATGTAAGAGGAATATGATAATAGGGTTAAAATAGGAGATATTTTTAACAATGTTTAGAAAGCATTTGAACAAACGAATACAATTTAATTTATATTTTCTCTATTTTACCGCTATTAAAGCAAAGAATTTCAAGACTTTAACAAAGGTACTACTCCAACTTGGCAATGAAATTCCATGAATTTTCAAGGTTTCAACAAGGGCTCTACTTCAACTTGGAAATGAAATTCCATGAATTTTCAAGGTTTCAACAAGGGCTCAACTTCAACTTGGAAATGAAATTCCATGAATTTTTAAGATTTTTAACAAGGGTTTTACTTCAACCTGGAAATGAAATTCCACAAATTTTCAACGTCTTCAAGTTGGAAATTAAATTTTACGATTTTCAACGTTTTAAAGTGAATTTTCCCAAATTACTAGTCTGAATTATTTTGTAGCCCATTACCATAAGTATATACTATATTTTGTCGAAAACTAGAAATTTCTAGAATGTGTGTCCCAAAAACTAGTGTGTCCCAAAAACATTGACCTCGGCTTTTATTCCTTAAATATTGATCTTAGACATCTATATAAATAAAATTGAAAATCTGTCTGTCTGTCCCATCATCACGGGAGAACAGCTGAACCGAATTTGATGAAATGTTGTGGGTAGCCTGGAAATAGCCCCACTTAAAATTTAGTCCATGTTTTGAGTTTCTACGACCAGTGGTTCTCGAGATATTAGTAAAAACGAAACTTTCGTTTGTCTCATCATCACGGGAGAACGGCTGAACCGAATTAAATGAAATTTTGTGGGTAGCTTTGAAATAGCCCCCCATAAATTTTGTCCAAGCTACGGGTTTCTAAGACCAGCGGTTGTCGAAATAATAATGAAAAAAAAAAACTTTTTCCTAGGAGTTCTACTCTCTAATTCCGTGGTTTATCCAAACGGAAAGGATGAAAATAGTTTGTTTAAAACTTCAAAGTGAATTAAAACTTTATTTCTGAGTTTGATGAAGGTTTTTTGCCCTAATTAGTCACTATCTGAAAGCATGAATTGGTTGAAACATGAATTTAAATGGAAAATCCATCTCCATGGTTTATTTTTCATAAGCATTTACTCAACGATGAAAAGTATAAAGAAATCAAAATGGCTATTTAATTTCGCATTTTATGAGGAAGATTTTATCTGATATCATGTTAATCAGCAAAGCAATTAAATTAAATGTGTTTGTTAATATTTATTATTGTTTTTTCTATTTGAATAATAAATAAATGGATGCAAAAATATATTTTATAAATGAACGGTTTGATTTTTCTTTTAATTATATTAAATGCGGACTGCGTACATAACTTTCATTTATTTTGGCAAAGAGTTTTCAAGCTTATATATTGTGTTTAGCTAATAAACTCATATATTGTGCTTACCTAATAAATTGATTTAGCCGATTGTTGAAACAGAAAAAGAGTAGAACGGGTATATCTTCTAATACAATTTTAGTGTTTTCATTTAGTATATTCAAACGGGATCAGGATATTTTATTCTTCTAATCTGCTAATTCAGAGCTACGAATTTCGCGGAATATCGCTAACTTGGCAACTTTTCTTAAACGTTGCCAAATTGATAAAAACGTCGCAAATCAATGAAATTAAATTTGTTTTTTTAGAAGAGAGTACTGAAACGATGCATTTGTCGGCCAGTCCATCATTCTACTTAGTAATACATTTAGAGAATTTTTAAAATGTCACCAAATTGATAAAACTGTTTGTAAATCCATAAAAATATCATGGAATTGATAAAATTGCGCTTGATAAATGAAATTAATTGTGTTTTATTAGGGGATAGTGTCGTGATGATGTTCCGTCAACTTGTCGTAAAATGGGACTGTCAGCTCTACAGTCCCACTTGGCGATAAATTTCGCGATTTTTTAAATTGTCGCTAAATTGACGAAAATGTCGCCAAACCTTCCATGGAGATAGAATTATTCAGACGATACGATTTTCATCAATTCATTTGAAGCAAATGATATCATGATATCATGTCGTTCAGCAACAGATGCAAATCCAATGTGTTTATGCAGCATACGATTTTTATTAACACTTTACAATATAGTTGAAAAGTGTTTATGATTTTGTTCATTCTCTCTGTCTGTCTGTCAGCACGATAACTGCCGTAAAAATGACTTTATCGAAAAGAAATTTTAGTATGTTTTTCAGACGGTCTGTGTGACCTATGGGAATATAAATGAATAATATCACCCAATTAGTTTTGGATTGAACCCGGGTTGAAAAAATGAAATACACTAAACTCCATGGGACCTAATTTTTCAAATACTTTTTAAGTGGATTTAAAATTCAATTGCTTCGAAATGATTTAAAATTGCTTCGAAAGTTTTAGGAAATATTCAAATTATCTCATAAAATATACAAAAAAAATTTCAGCAAAATATATTCAGTAGCTTTTTAAATAAAAGTTAAAATAATAAGTACACCCTTTATATGAAGAGATCACGTGACCGTTATATGAAGAGATCACGATAATGAGAGATGATAATCACGAGATGATAAAATGCTGAAATTTTGTACATCACCTTATTAGTGTATGAGGTACATTTTACTCATTGGAAATGTTTTTGTACGGGGCCGTATAGAAATTTAAATTTTGCATTTCTTAAAATTTAATTCCCTTGAAAATTTTAATCGATTTCATAAAATTCTGTACCTTTTTTTACGCAACTTTGTAATTTATATATATATATATGTCTAAGATCAATATTTAAGGAATAAAAGCCGAGGTCAATGTTTTTGGGACACCCTGTACCGTGCTATAAAAGCAAGGTAGATAAACTCGAAGGACCGATAAATGGTGTTCAACGTATGAAAGGTTGCTAAAAAAAAAGTAAGTGTGAATGAATAAAATATTCGTCTTTAATAGTCGTTCAACTTTTTTCAAAGTATGAACACCCTAGTATGAGTCATTTAAAAGATGGAGTATTGGCGAGTTCTGATTTTCCGGCACAGGGTGTTAAATTGTAAGGATTGATACGACGCACTACATTTAAAATAAAATAAGCTTTTACATAAAAAGTTCCACAATTTTGCAAAAGGAACCATCTTTTTACGACCGATCGTGAGCTAGGGCTTCCACTAATATACCCACCGACCTAGACATAGAGGAACATGTTGAATTAAGCCAAATCCAACACATTCAAATGTAGCAATTGGAAATAATCTTGAAAATCAATATTTTGGCCTCGATAATGATAGAAAAAACAACTATCATTTTCCAACATGATGAAACAAAGTATTTTCTCAATTTCTGATAGAATTGACCACTGTTTCAGATGAAAGAACACAATTTTCACATCAATTTTACTTGAGATTTTCAGCTGATTTTCCTAATCAGATGACATTTGTTGTATTGGATAAATATGTTGAAACTTGAAAGCTGCCGCGAAGGTCATCGCTATAATTGGGGACAAGCGTTGCTAAATGTGCTGAAATTTCTACTAAACAATTTGGCTGCTACTGCTAATTTTTTACCGGTCAGCTACAAAAGCCTACCAGCCAGATAAAAAAATGATAAAATTAAAATGTTGCTTACATTTAGTAAGGAAAAGAGCAAATATAAAGCCTATTACACATGTGAAGTTTTCGATATTATTTTCACTGCTCAAAAATCAATATCCCATGCTCGTCTCTTTACTTTGCCTCACATTAAAAATTCAATCACGAAATTCAAGTGTAAAAAATTGAAGCACCACGTTTATAAAATATATTGTCAACACGTTAAATACTAAGGAACATATGGGCCTGTTATGCATGTTACAGAAAGAGATAATTAACTTAGACTTAACTAAGACCTCGCGAAAAATCTACTTGCCATAATGACGTGTGGTTTCAAAATATTACAAGCCATTTCCCAAATTTTAGTTGCCGTTTGGCGACCGACATTCAGCAACCCTGACAGGACTTATGCGTCACATCGGAGGTGACGGCTTATGTCAGTAAGTCCATTTATTGCAATGTTGGTTTCAACTTTGTTTGGGATTCGATGGATGCCCAGATTGTTTGTAGATTTTTATGTAATTTATTGAATTCTTATAAGGATCAAATTATGCAGAAAAATTTATCGATGCTTTCCAACCACTAATCTTCTGTTTCTAACAATTGTTTAAAAACCATGCCTTTTTATCCAGGACTGTTTGATCCATTTACTTGTCCTAAATATTAAGCGTATTTTTATGCAATTTAATTTGATATCACTTTCTTATTTATGGAAACTCTTAGAATATAGTGCAAATGAATCATGCCAGCTATGTACTTCAGAGGAAAACAAGGTCTCAATATACGACTATGTAAATAATTTCCAGCTACGTACTTCAGAGGAAAACAAGGTGTCAATAAACAACTATGCAAATAATTTCCAGCTACGTAGAGGGGAAAATAAAGTCTCAAACAACTATATAAATAATTTCCAGCTATGTACTTTAGGGGAAAACAAGCTCTCAATAAACAACTATGCAAATAATTTCTAGCTATGTACTACTTTAGAGGAAAACAAGGTCTCAATAAACAACTATGCAAATAATTTCTAGCTATGTACTACTTTAGGGGAAAACAAGGTCTCAATAAACAACTATGCAAATAATTTCCAGCTTATATACTTCAGGGGGAAAACAAGCTCCCAAACAAATATTCAAATAACTTAAAAGAAATTTGTAAGCATCCATATATGCGGCATAAAGGGATAAGCGCACAAATTCTAAGTACATAATAAAGGATCATAAAAAGTCTAAATCTTCTACATGCGAGACATAAATCCCGTTCGAAAACTGCCTTTCATTGATTTTGATTTTCAAAGGAAAGTATAATGCGGGAATCAAGACAGAATTTGACTAAAAGCTGAAATATATTTCTCTAAGAGGTGTTATAAATTGCCCATAAGCTAAGAGATGAATGAAAACGTGCTTATATTTTCATTCACAGAATAATAACTTCTCAATTATTATCCTTATACAAACAGGGATTTACAAATATAATACAGGGTGATGGAAAAGTTGCGTACATCAAATTTTAAAATCATTTAATGTGCGAGAAATTAAAATGGTACAATTTTATCCAGTTAGGTGGCGCTAAAAACAAAAAAAATGATGAGCACATGACTTTGTAATGCAATTACTTCCTTCACAGTGAAAAAGTGATGTATAAGATAATGTTCTTGTTGAATTGTACACATTTGGCGCTTTTTCGACTGCAAACATGTAAAATGATTTCGAAGTACCCAATAAACTTATTTCGCGCAACTCTAAATTGACAATTATCATCAATATTGATAGCATACGCACGCAAAACGAAATATACTCCATATATTAAAATATTTTTATAATTAATTCATCAATTTGGCGTTATTTCTGTTAATTTAACGTCGTTTTTGCAATTTCGTCTCTATTTTCGTCAATCTGGGGCGACATATCTCCATGTTGGCGATTTTTCGTTAAATGAGTCACCAAGTTCGCCAAATTGATCGCCAAGCATTATAAACAGACGAAAAGATGAGCTTTTTTCAATGTATAAATGACTATTGGCGAACGTCGTAAATACAAACTAAATCCACGAGAATGATGCTAACAAATTTGCAACATAATATTGCATGAAAAGTGTGCCTAGAGTCTCAGATTGTCTCATGTCTAGTATTAAAATTATCGGACTGAAAAACGAATAATAAGTGAAACGAATAAGGCTTCTATTCAAAACACTGTGTATTAAAAAATATTTTAATGAAACCCGGATTTGAGTTGCTAAACATAAAAACTCGTCTCGATTTTCGCACGACTCACTTGGTTAATTTTTATTCACAATTGGTGATCATTTCATACTTTTATAAAAATGAAGCGTGCCTGTTGGTAACACCTCCAGGGTGCCGATTTTTAGGATATCTACCGCTAATAGATCTACGGATCTAAGGAGAAAATAAATAAGGATATTTTTCGTACATTTATAATTTCGCAACAATGCAAAATATTCAAACGTGCATTTTAATTATTTTGAAAAACGATTTAAAAGTAAGACTACTAAAACTTGACTTTTTAGCAAATTATAACTTAAAAACTTTACATTTCAAACATGAGCCGAAGCAGATTTGCACGGGAAATAGACTTCCGTAAAAATGTTTATTTTAAGTGCTTTGATGAAGATAACGCCTTTAGCTTCCGTAGCAGCTTTTTTCCTTCATTTTGTTAATACTGCCATAATTCAGTAGTCTTTTATTCATAAGAATTTTAAAATAATCTTTTTTTGTATGTTTTTTTTAAGATGATGATGTAGTTCATGTGACTTCAAAATGTGACTTCCACTCAGACTGTAACAGTTATTGGATAGAAGCGTTTCTCTGCTATTACACCCGCACATTTGCCGCGCTTCAAATCTTTGAAGCCATCCAACCAGGCTCCACTATTTATTGTGACATGAAATTTAGACTGCCGTTGTCTTCTGTGTTACCTTTCGATTCTTTGGATTTTGAAAATTACAGGTCCAGCCTATCCTGGGCCCATAATAGGAAGATACATATACTTTTGGAGATAACTCGCAAACTGATGCAGTTAGAAGGCTCAAAGTCGGTACTAGTTGTCTTCCATGGTATCAAGACCGCAACATGAGACGAAATTGAAGAGGGGCTGGTGGGAAATTTAAGGGGGGCTCAACTGTCTTAAAGGAGGAGCTCACCAAAAACAATTAATCATTAGCATTTATAAACTATAATAGTTACTATTATACATTTCAATTCATACAAATTATTAACAAATAATTGCATATTTATATTTGCAACCTAAGAGCTGATTATTAATATCCATATAGGTACTATACATCAATATTAATATATAATAATTACAATTGATTTTAATGTAAGCATTAACTAGTAGTAAAGTTGTTAATAATTTGTAGAAACATTCTGAAATTAATACAAGTTAATATTTAATATCAACTCTTACCTACTTATCAGTTGATTTTGATTCTATAATGTATAACAGTGAAACCCGCAATAATACAAAATTATTCCAAATACCATTGTCATAAGTTTTAAATATGTTTAAATTAAATATGTAAATAAATTGATCATTAGTATATATATATATATATATATATATATATATATATATATATATATATATATATATATATATATTGGAGATTTGCGTGTACTCCACTTTTATAGTCAATTTTCTGAATATTTTGAGCATAATAAACTAAAATGATTAAATGGGGGGGGGGGGGATTTTTTTTTCAATAATAGAAATTGTAGAAATACTAATTAACTACCATTAAATATAATTTTAAATCTTATGAAATGTTTGTTATTTATTTTTATTTAAATAATAGCTGATTTTCATGTAGTTACAGAAATGTGATTTTCATTCATTTGAATATTTGTGATATGTATTATTCAATATTTGAGCAGCTATTATTTTTAGCAAAATGTTTTTATTCGTGTATTTTTTCTAAGCATTAAGCTAGTTCCAATTAATATTGATAATAGTCCATAAATCATAAAGTTTGCTTTGTGTGTATGTTCAGTTCAGCATGACCGAAAAAAGAAAGACGTTTAATTTAATCGAGAAGTTTTATTTGGTGTATATTCTATATAAATATTGAAAAGTTAATCTTTAAATTTAATTGCTTAATTTAAAAATGTAGTGTTTCATGTAAAAGTTTAAATTTAAATTATGAACATAAAGATAAATCATAAAATTAATCAAATAAATTAAAATATTGATATAATTGAAACTAGGTATTTTTCGTGGAATTGTATTCATGGCAAGTTTTTTTGTTTTTTTTTAAGAAAATGGTATTGTTTGTTTACATTTTATTCATAATGTTGATTTCATTGTTTTTTGCTGCAATTTATAAAATGTAGTTTACTAATGCAGCTATTTAAGTTTCATAGCATGTTTCAATTCAAGAGATTTGTTGATTTTTTTTTCAATGCAATTTAATATCATTTTAATGGAAATAATTAAGTGAGTACAGTTTAAGTCGCAGCATTTTCTTTTAAAGGTTAGGCAGTTAGGGAAATTTGAAAAGCAACTTTTAAGGGTTCTGTCATTTATAGTGTTTATGTTTTATTGAAAATAATTAAAGAAGCCTATATGTCAAAAAAGTGACATTTAAAATTGTTTTTAAAAATATATATGTTAATTAATTAATGGTGACCTAATACTGACATCCTATGAGCAGAGACTCCAATTTATATTTTGTGTTGAAGTTCATATAACTTCAAAATGCTGTTTATTTCAATGGGATAAAGGTGGATAAAGTGATGAAATTGAATTGAATATGTATTTGGTTTATATGTTTTATGTTGAAAATTGCCGGCAGAACTCAATTAGTATCTATAATAAATATTTAGAGAGGAAAGTTATGTTTATATTTTATTCCTTTGGCTTTTATTTGAAATTTGCCACAGAAGCAGATTATTTTGATAGAAATTATTTTTTTTATTGTTTAAAGCAATTGCTTTTAATTGGTGTTAGGGAATAGAGGTATATTTTTTTGGGGGGGGGGGGTAATATTAAAAGTAGTTACATTTCCTTCCACAAGTAAACATGGATAGTCACTAAAGTACTTTCAGCTACAGATATTTATAAAAATATAACGGTATGAATATTTCACGCAGTTTATTATATAAAGGGACAAAGCCAATCAGTTGATATATATAAATGAAAATATAAGCTAAATGTCACACAATTTAAAGTACATCTATCGAAATTATTTCAAAAAATGTATTCAAAACTAAATAATAAAATCGTTAATATATATATGCACATACATACATACAGGGTGTTTCAAAACTAGTGGAGCAAACTTCAAGGGGTGATAGAACACATCGAAACAAGCACTTTTCGTCAAAGAATACATGGTCGCAAGTTAAACGCTTAGGCGCTAGAGGGCGCATTTCCTCAGGCGCTTTGGCTTTCGCAAAGTAAAGACATATAAAAGAGGTGATTTTTGCATGCCCTTGACAGCCACGACTTGGAAACGTCTACGTGGCATAAAACACGAATACCACAGTATGGGGTGCACTTGTGCTACATCCTACAACTCTCTGCTGGTGTCAGGATGATCTTCTACATGAGGTAAAAACTCTTGTGACATGTCCGGCGTTCTGACACTTATTCCACGGCCTGTATCATTCATGGCGACAATGAATGCTCCTCTTTCCGCCAGTTGGCGGTTTAAGCGATAGAACATTTTGCGATCCGGTACATGCTTGTTGGGGAAGCACTGTCGGTAAAATTTTCGAATTTCCTTTCTATTACCGTTGGCGAGACTGTAGACAAAATGCATATCCACCTTCTCCTCATTCGTATACTAAAACATCCTAAGTCGCTAGTGACAGTGCGTGCAAAATCCACGACTTTTATACATATGTCTTTGTGTTAGAAAGACAGCGTGTCTGGAGAAATAGAAAGCGCCCCTCTAGAACCTAACTGCTTAACATGCGACCATGCATTCTTTGACGAAAAGTGTTTACTTCGATATTGACTATCACGCCTTAAAGTTTGTCCCATTAGTTTTGAAACAAACACCAATATATATATATATATATATATATATATATAATATATAAGATGTAAAATGGAAGTTATTAAAGATATTGAAGTGTTATAGCATATATGCGCAAAGCAGCTACAAATATTATACACGATATAAATATAAATAGTATAAAAAGAATTTTAGAATTGAAAAAAGAAGGAAGGCTTAGCGAGAAGCTTACTTAATGGCGGTAAGGGGTTGTGACCTTACATCCCAGTTGTCAACAAGCTTGTCATATATGCCGCGGCATTGCACTCCTGGACGCCAGCCTGGACGCCAGCCTTTGTGGTCTATAGGACTAGTTGCTCATCCAGTGATGGTCTTCATATTACCATTGGACTTTTCTTTTTTTAACGGTCTTGTGATAATTGTTATTGTCACTCCGGGGGTTGGCTTCAGCCAGGGCTGGCGTCCAGGAGTGCAATGCCGCGGCATTTATGACAAGCTTGTTGACAACTGGGGTGTAAGGTCACAACCCCTTACCGCCATTAAGTAAGCTTATCGCTAAGCCTTCCTTCTTTTTTCAATTCTAAAATTCTTTTTATACTATTATATATATATATATATATATATATATATAAAGAGAATATGTTTCACTCGTAATAATGAAAAGTTAAGTGCTGTCAAGTTTATAATATTAACCATTGACTAACTACGTTAGACTGAAATTAGTTAAATAAAGAAATTATAAATTACTAAAATACTGGTAATTAAAAGAAAACAAAACGTGTTACGATTTCATCGTAACACTGCTTTCATGGCGAGGTACAAATAAAAGCTTTCTCCACAAAACGAAGTTTTATATTTACTTGTTTTCCTTTAACAATGAAAGGAAAATGTCAGTTGACATACGTATTTTCAAGGTCCTACAGAATGTTAAAATAACCCGAATATTAAATAATTCTGATTAACCATTCACACATAAACATGTGTTGTAAACACAATACAGTATGCATAACATTCACTCCTACCCACACGAACTTATATGTAATTAATCACACAATCCCACGTGCATTTCATAAGTGTTGTCAAACCAACATTAAACGGATCATGATAACGTTGAAGAAATAGCGAGAGAATAATTAAAACAACAGGCAAGTGCAGCGACAGAAAATAATTAATTATCAACTCAAACGACTCAGTGCTGCCAACACTCCTGCTGAGAATGAACATTGGTACGCAACGTGTGAGTTACAAATTCGATTCAGAACAACTAACGTTATAGAACAGCGTATTCTTAATTACTTTTCATATCATTAGCATTGTTGTCAGGGGAAAAGTCAATAAATAGATGCTTCGCGAACACAGCCACTAGTCTTTAAGAAGTACATAACAATATTCACAGAACCCGTCTACAGGGGACTTTCTGAAAATTTAAGATCGCATTCCCGTTGCAGATAACAGCATCTATGGACCAGTTTCACACTTACTATGCGCTTGACAATATGAAATAGCAAGTTTTTTTGCTGCCAAAGCTGGTATCAGCTATTCATTTCTGACGAACGCATAGGCGCGAAACCAGTCTATGGATGCTGAAGTATATAACCGCATGAACAGAAACAGAAAAATAAGCACACCAAATTCTGAATAAATAGAATGTGTAAGGAACGTATAACAATATTCTATTCTTTCTCATTTTTCTGAGAAAGAACAAAAGCTCGGACCTGAAAATCTTTTACTTGCAGATCTCCAGGTCAAATCTTCAAGCGTTCTTAATATTTTGATTATATATATATCCTAACTATTTTGATATATTCAAGTTTTCTAAATATTTTGATGGACCGGGCCAACTTACTACTGTAACAGGTCGGCCCGGATTACTATTGTAACAGGCCGGCCCGGCTTACTATAGTAACAGGCCGAGCCGGCTTACTACTGTAACAGGCCGAGCCGGCTTACTACTGTAACGACCCGGCAGAACTCAGACCTGAAAATCTCTTACTTGCAGATCTCCAGGCCAGACCCTCAAGTATTCTAAATATTTTGATTATATATAAATATATATATATATATATCCTAAATATTTTGATTATATTTTAATATATTCAAGTGTTTTAAATATTTTGATGGGCCGGGTCGGCTTACTACTGTAACGGCCCGGCAGAGTTGGGGCCTGAAAATCTTACTTGCAGATCTCCAGGCCAGACCTTCAAGTGCCACTATATTTTTCAGGACATTTGTTAATTTCGTTTTACAGACTAGACATTTAGTTTTTACTTGCCAATTTTGGTCCCTGGTTTTATGTTCCCCCAAAAATTTTTATCACACTTCGTTACTGTTTTTAATAAACGAAATTTTTACTTAGAACGTTTCAGAGCCTTAAATAACATGTTTCAAGTGCATGAAATAATCCAGGTTAATCATTTCTACAAAAAATGTCTTGAAAGTATAACAGAATATACAAGTATATTTTTAACGAACAAATGAACCGCAGAGCAATAATAATAATAATACTGAAATAAACACATTCAGCTTTATAAGCAGTAGGTCGGGGTCAGGCCGGGTGTTATTATTTTTTGAACAAGCCGAGCCGGACCAAGTCGAGAGCTAAAATTTTGGGAGGCGAATCGGCCCCGGGCGATCCATCTGTTCTAAATATTTTGATGGGCAGGGCCGAGTTCGGCCGTGAAAATCTCTTACTTGTAGATCTCCAGGCCAGACCTTCAAGTGCCAGCTTTTTTTTTTTTTCCAGGACATTTGTTAATTTTGTTTTATATACTAGACCATTTAGTTTTTATTTGCTAATTTTGATAGCTGGTTTTATCGCACTTCGCTACTGTTTTTGATAGAATTTTTACTTAGAACGTTTCAGAGTCTTAAATAATATGTTTAAAACAATGGAAATAATCCAGGTTAATCATTTTTACGGGGGGGGGGGGGGGGAAACCTTTAAAGCCGAGCCAACCGCACCGCAATTAATCGCACCAGTTCAAAGTACATTTCAAAAACTTTGTCTAACCAACATTAACAGCATTCACGACCACCTTGATGTTATTTCGAGGGGAATGATTAAAACAATATGCACTCAAAGCGACAGAAAATTATGAATCGCCAACTAGAGCAGCTCGAAATGTCAACATCCCTGCGGAGACATATAACGTTAGTTCAGAAAGTGTAAGTTACAAGTTCGACTCAGAACAACCGAAGTTCTAGAACGCCGTATTCTTAATTACTTTTCATACCATTAGCTTTGAAGTGAGGCGAAGAGTCAATAGATGCCGCACGAAGATTTACATTTATCTTAAAAGGCGAGTATAGCTGTCAGAAGAGGAACATAAACTGTTGAATTCCGAACAGATGCAATGTATGTTTTGAATCTAAAATTATAAATGAAGTACTGTGATGCAGTTTATATGTACATATTAAACGCATCCCCCAATTTCGAATAAGGAGACAACAACAACATCGAAATGCTTCGATTGTGTATTTGCTTAAAATATAAAATCGATGCATTTATCTATCGATTAAGATTATGTATCTTCTATACAAATAAAATTGAAAATTTCTGTTTGTGTGTTTATTTGTCCCATCATCACGCAGCCCCACTTAAAATTTAGTTCATGTTTCGTGTTTGTAGGACCAGGGGCTGTCTAGATATTAATTAAAAACACACAATTAAACCTTCCATATAGTATTCAGACGATATTTTTTCGATAGCATTATGCAGACGATATTTATCAAATTTTTTCCCGATTTAAATAAGAAAGATAATGTATATAAAATAAATATTATCGATATAGAATTTTTAACTGGATTATATTAATTACGGTCTTCAGGTTATACATTTATTTTCTGGGATTATTGATATTTTAAAATTATTACGTCATTGTTTTATTTTGGCAAAAATTGTTGAAACTCATTTATTGCACGTAGTAAAGGTAATCTTCCACGAATGCACTGTTATATTTTCTAATCTAAAAGAATATAAGTAGCACAGGTATATTGATATATATATTGACATATATTGGAATCAATTACGGTCTTCTAGTTTAAAGATTAAGGGGATTATTGATATTTTCAATTTATTACGTCATCTGGTTTATTCTTCAACTAGCACACGAACATATCTTCTAATCTATGGCAATATACATAGTACGGATACGATACAATTTTATCGCTTTTATTTTGCATATATTGATTTACTTTCATATATTTTGTAAATATGTTTACAAACGGGACCAGGATGTTTTTATTCTTCAGATCTGCCGATGAAGATAATTTTGTATACCGATAAAAGATATTCTTAAACTTCTTTTTAGGAGCATTAAATTAAATATTTTAATAGAATATTTTGATTAACAATGTCATTTAATATACTATAGGAATTTGCACATAATTGTGAATTGTAGGTTTCTACGTGAATGCTAACTATACTACGTACGAAGAAAGGGTATACTGCTAGTTTTAAATATTACTAAAGATGCAAATCTACAGAGTTAGTGTATCGCCCGAAAATTATCTTCTGGGGGAAAGGGAGGGCGATCACAAATAGACTTGTGGTGGTGATTTCTAAAACCAAATCTTTTCAGAAAAATTGGTTCCGCATGTTCTAACATCTACTTTTACCAAGTTTGTTTGATAAGCTTATGTACAGCGGCGCCGATTTCGTGAGTTCCAGACACTTTATGAACCCCTAATAATTTTGTTGTGGGTTCCTCGAACCCCTAATAATTTTGTGGGAACCCCTAATTTTTTTGTACATATTTACTGCAAAAAATGTATGCATACATGCATAAATTTTGTTTTTCATTATTAATTATTCAAGTTTTTCATTATACATTCCCTGTTTACTATATATAAAGTCGCGTGTGTAGACCCCCCCTTTCCCCCTCTGTTTATTGTATTCTGAATATAAGATTTTAACTCAGAAATGATTTAAAGAGAAATTTGTTGACATTTTTAACATTGGTAAAAATACTTAATTTTACATTTTTTGTTATTTTTATAAAGTGGGTTGGAAAATCACGCAGTATCTGTATATTTTGTTATAATAATGTTGCGCCTACAAAAACAAAATAAATGAAACAAATAATTATCTACAGGAAAAAATATTTTTCTGTACTTAAACTATAATTTGCTTCATTTTAGCATTTCAGACGTCTTACTGTACCACATAATCTGAATGAATAAAATTTAAATTAGACTTAAATCCTTTGAACAATGCATGTGTCATTCGATTTAAAATTTAAATTAGACTTAAATCCTTTGAAAAATGGATTTGTCATTCGATTTAAAATTTAAATTAGACTTAAATCCTTTGAAAAATGCATGTGTCATTCGATTTAAAATTTAAATTAGACTTAAATCCTTTGGAAAATGCATGTGTCATTCGATTTAAAATTTCCGAAACCCCCCAATAGTTTTTCCAGTAGGCGCCTAAGCTTATGTACCATACCATATTGCACTCTCATCAGCCATCCGGTGAATAGTCTGTGAGTAGTATACACGCTGAACTAACAAACTAACACACATTCGCTGAAGGTTTAAAAATAATATTGAAACAAGCTGAAAATATAATTACATTCATAAATTCAAATACTAGATAAAATAACTTTTCTTGAGATAGTTATTAAAGGATATAAATGCTATAAAATGGTAATATTGTATAGCATTTATATCCGAAATATATTCCGAATGGGGGACTATGAGGGAATAAAAAAAGTATTTCCATAACAGATGAGCCCCATGTTTAACAAGGCATGGAAAATGTATTCAAATAATCGCAGCCGGATGGCTTATCAGTTCATAAATATTGAACAAGTCATTAATACGGTTAATAGGAAATAGAATGCAAGTGGTATTTTAATGAAGATTAAAAGAATACATTTTAATTGCAGAATAGTAAGAAGATTTTTTTTTTGTACATAATTATTTGAAAATGCGAAAAGAAAAGGATAATTAGGAATCCATTAAAGGGGTAAAAGTCACTGACTACCCAACATAGTCTGCAGTGGTTTCGAGCCTAGGAATCCTGATGTCGTCACTCAGAATGGCGTCATGTAAAGCTCAGCAATGAAAGCCACTTTATCTGGTAGTGGATGGCCACCGTATTTGTGCATAATGGCAGTTTAGTCAGTGTTCCAAACTAGATTCAGTTATAGAACGGCATATGGCTACCACAACTCGGTAACCGACCCGAAAACTATCTTCTACAACAGCCAGTCTCCTTATGTATTGCTCTATGTGGTACTTTGGCAGTACGCTTATACATTGACAATATTCAGCATCCAATTATATTGCCCATTTAGGGACATGGTAAGGCCAGGCCACACACGGCCAGACTATCAACAATGCCTCCTTAAGGTTTATACCCTCCCATCACCAGCCGGGTCACCAGACCACTCACCTGGAACATGCTGGGAAGGCAGATGAAATGTGAGCAAACTAGCCCAAGAATTACAGAACATCTAAAAGAATCTGCACACAAGAACACGTTAGACAATTGCTTAGACTCCACGCTGCGCTGTATATTATTTTGCATAAGAAAATACTGGAACAAACTACGAGTATTTAGTTATTTATCATATTAGTGATTTTTAATTAACTTTTTCCTTCGACCAGAAATCGACCCCCGAGCCCGAATAGACCCCTGAGGGTCGAATTCGACCACTTCAGGGACCTCTGCATTAGACAATGCTTTACATCTATGCAAGTTTTTATTAGTCTATATCGCTTCGTAGCCGAATTCGTTAGCCAGACTTTTAAATTTTCCCACTAGGGGAGCTGCATTTCCTGTTATTTTATGGGCAAGGTCACTTTACGATAAATAGACCTAACGCGTATGTACATGGACTTTTCGCACAAACTTATTGGAGTACTTAAGGACTTTTCTAGGAACTATATACTTGCTATAACTAAGTACATAATACTAGTACAGAATTTAAGAAACTATTGACATATTCTATAAAATTATGTTTTGAGAGACATACTGTTACAAGAAAAAAAATATATAATTTCGTATTCGTACTCGTATCTTTTATTCGTGACGGCATTAGCTCGTCTTGGAGGGGGGGGGGGGTAAGTTACCGCCTGAGGTACATTTTCCAGTATGGATGGTATCAATCGAAAGATTTTTTTTCAAACCCTTTAACCTTTTGCTTACGGGTGGGAGAGCGTCCATCCCAAACGAAGAATCTCTCTAAAAGACAGGTATTTGACATACCCTATCCCAAACAGTTCGATCCCCCTTTTGCAGGCATTGGCGTCCAAGGACGCCAATGTCTGCAAAAGGTTAAAGTGAAGAGTAGCATGCTATAGTTGTAATCATTTGGATACACGATACCGATTTTTCATATTTTTTTTCTTGTAAAATTTGAATAAAAAAAAAATTAATTCTAGTATGAGACAGTCGAGTTGATTATAATTGTAATTGTAATTAAATATTAACTGCAATTGTCGAACTATAATACTTTTATACAATCCATAGTATATGTATAAGAAAGAGTATGTGTCGAGAATTCAAGTTTTCGAAAAATTTACATTTTGAGCGACATAGAATAAGAATTGGCCATTATCAGTGCAACATCCGTGTATGAATGCCTTCTATATAATGTGTACCAACTCGAACTCGAAAATTATGTGTCATATTTTAATGAAATTTCAGCGCGTTATCGTGGATTTTGTTTTATTTTGGGGTGAAATGAAAAATAGAAGAGAATCGTAAAAATGAAAAATCTGATGTGGAAATACTGCGCTAACAAATATGGCTCTTTTCCTAGCTTACATCTTTGGGTAGGTCAGACGGTCTGCGAACTGTTTGGGCGGCCTAAACAAACCCACCCAATTTAGAGCAGAACCCAATGGGATTAGCAACCACAGGGAGTACTATCTTTCCTCTAACTCATCACCTCTCGAATGGACCTTCGGCCCTAGAAATTTAACATGCTCATTTAGAGCAGAACCCAATGGGATTAGCAACCACAGGGAGTACTATCTTTCCTCTAACTCATCACCTCTCGAATGGACCTTCGGCCCTAGAAATTTAACATGCTCATAGAGATAGTTTTGGGCGGCAGAGATCGGACCCAGGATTGCTGTGTGAGATCCCAACGCCTTAACTACTGGGCTATCTCGGTCCTTACAAACATGATTTGATTAACGACTTGTTAATAAATATTTCTACAAAAGTATCAAAACCTCATAAAAATCCAACTTCCTGGTAAAATCTCCCCGCTAAGTATAAAAAACAAAAACCTTTTTCCAGAAAGTTTTGAAATCTCAAAAGGGTTTGTGCTAAGTTCTTGCAATTTATTTTTAATTCGTTACGACTAAAAAGGGCTATATGTGATTTGAATGAAAGTTAAAATTCTTAGGGTACCCAAACCCTAAAAGCACAGTTCCGGACCTGTGGGAACTTGGCACAAACCATTTTAAGGTTCCATAACTTAATTGGAATGACGTTTTTGTTTTTTATACTTGGCGGGAGTTTTTAACATGTGGTGTTTTTGTGAGATATGAAATTTCGCTGAAACTGCTATTGTAATTAATCTGAAACAGCAATTCTTCGGTTCGGTAATAACAATATAAAGTTGATAAAAGTATCAACCAGTTTCAAAGAGAAAAAATATACTTCTTCATCAGAATAAAGAATCAGAGCAACCGTACTAAAAATGATTGTCGTACACGTCTGACTGTACACGGCTGTTGTGACTGTACACGTTTGACAGGTGCGTTTTGCTGGTGCAATTGCACTTTCTCTCAGTCATGAAAAAGATTCCTTTTTGTTGGTTAATACTTTGAAATCGGTTGATATTTTTTTATCAACTATTTATGCTGTTATTAACAACGTATTTTTATTATAGGTCGATATGGTAAATCTGAAAATTAATCTCTATTAAAAGTGATTTGCGAAAGAAACTCACATACAGCGTAAATATGGGTTGTATTCATGCCCTACGGTCGTTTAACGTATAAGAGGGACATTTTAACCCGGGTCAACAGTTTAAGTTGACTCGAAACAACCATAAACTTCTATGCATGCCCAAGGAAGTTTTTAGAGTAGGATGGACGTAAATTATGAAGAAAACTCTGTTTGAGAGCAAGTGGGTGGGGCAGGCATAGCGATTCGGAGCAAAATTAGCATAACAGTTTCTGTCAATTTTGATCTAGTTTTGGATTTTAGCTGTACATTTTCGTTTTGAATCATTCAAGCCATTAGAATACCTTTTAACCTCCTTGAGCTCCTTCGGCGTAACCAGTTTCGAAACCCAGCAACTATACATAAGATTGCACGACTCAATATCGCTGGAACGATTGATCATCAAGCCATGGTTACAATTCACAAAATGCGCTAAGTAGACTATCATTGTATGCAAATTTTGATCATGTGACACCTTTTAGTAAAAAGTAAAAATGTAGCTTTTTGTGTGTGATCTCTGGATAAAGAATTTCAATTAGAACAATATTTTCCATAGCCCAATTGGCCAAACATTCCGTTGCCATGCCATCAAAATTATCAGAGATATCATTAATTAACATTTTCTACAGATAGCTGTATAAATCGAATAAAGATCTTATCTAACAAAATTCAATACTGGCACGACCACTAAAATTTCCAAAGTTTCTTTTAATCGAGCCAAAATGAATGGGGAATAATTTTCTAATCAGAATTTCCTTTGTAGAGGGTATGTAAAAAAAAAAGTTAAATGAGGTACATTTTTACTAAAACGTCTCAAGTGACCAAAATAGTCGCAGTCTGAAAGTTTATCTCATCCGAAGCATTTCTTTTATTGGAACTATGGGACTACAACTCATCGTTCAAGAGATATTGAGTTGTGCAATATTTTTGCAACGCCCTGTATATTCATAAAACGTAGAACAATCATTGCACCGGTCATGTAAATGTGGCAAATTAAATAACCCACTACCTGAAGTCAAAACGATTAACCAAAAAGACAAAAATTGACACAACTAATAGGGTGGGGCGCGGTAGCCCATTGGTTAGCGCGCTGGAGTTGCACTCGGTAGGCCCGGGTTCGATTCCAGCCGCTGCCAAAACTGCCGCCGTGTTCATGCGGAGTACGATCACGTTAAACATGTGGGTCTGAAAGTCCTTCCGAGAGGTTGGTGGTAGGGGAAGGAGGGTACGGTCCCTGTGGATGCCTCCTCCACTGGGTTCCGGTCTAAATTGGGTGGCACTTCCCGACCGTCCAAACTGTTACCTTACACCTTTCTGGTAGGTCGGACGGTCTGGGTTTCAACAACAACAACTAATAGGGTTGTAGGAATTGATGATATTTTGTCCCGAACCAGGTTCGAACTCGGGACCTGGTGCTTACAAGATCGACAGTATAAGATTAGACTAAAAGCTATCTTCGGGTCCGAACTTATAATTCTGATACTGATTCCTAGCATCTTCAATGTTTTGGCCGAGTTCGTTGCTGCCTTAGACTAAAAGCTAGCTTCAGGTCCAAACTTGTAATTCGGTTACTGATTCCTAGCATCTTCGATCGATATTTTATGTTTTGGCAGGAACAGAGACGGTTGTTACTGCCTTAGACCAAAAGCTAGCTTCGGGTACAAACTTATAAATCGGTTACTTATTCCTAGCATCTTTGATCGATTTTTTTTTATGTTTTAGAAGGACCAGAGTCCGCTGCTACCACAAGGTAAATGCATAATTACCCAATTAAAAATATATCCCTCAAAATAATTAACCTTCATAAAAATTTCCTTACAAGCAGATCCCGAATAAAACAATCTATTATACAGAAATACACATATCGACGAAAAATCTAATAAACAGAATAATCAAGCAGGAGCAGTTAATTATTCGAATATAAATAGATTCTTATGTATCGAAATGAATAGAGTATTTTCTCCAAATGAAACATAAAAGAAAGCTATATCTTTTATTTGCCAATTAAAATGAATCCGAGAAAAAATAAGCGATAAGCATGAAATGAAATAATACAAATGTCTTCAAAAGTACTACACATTTCTCGTTTTCACTTCAACAACTTCTAACAGACAAAGAAGGGAAATATTTCATCTCTTTTTCAATTACGCTGATTAGAAAATAATTAATAAAAAACTTGAAATGTTTAGAAATTACGTATACGCTTTGATAATTAGAATGAATGATTTAAAATTTTAGATTATCTGCATATAGATATCTTTCATTAATAAAGTAGATAATTTTCAACTTCAAACAGAGGCTGTTTACATATTTTTACAACAAATTTAAAATAATATATAAGGTTTTAAGTAACAATATTTATTTCTTAAATGTTCTATCTGATGAGCCTTTCTCTAGACTATCATTCTGCATCCTGATTCCCAAGATATGAAAGTTATGAATGGTATTTCATTGCATTCCTCCTTCACAGTTTTCCAGAGTCCATCCATTGTTTTAGATCTGTGTTTAAAAAGTTCTCTTTTTAACAATCACGAAGTACAATAATCCATTATACCTAAATGTACAGCTGAGCCTTTGGGAAGAATATGGCCGGTTAAGACACACATAATAACAGGACATCTTGGAATACAAGATGGAATTGTTTTGTAGTAACCATTGTATGTAATGATTTTATTTGTTGTAGACATTCGTTTTGTTATTCAAGAAGCCTCCTAATTTTTCATCTGTTAAAATACTAGATTCTCCTACTTTCATTATATTATTCATTATTTGTATTAGAACTTTCATTGCAAGTTCAATACATGTGCATTGGATAAAATTATTTCTGTTTAAATACTGAGTCTATTGCGTTAGACAGGGTTCATCCTCAATTTTTTAAAACAAAAATTAAAGAGTTTGTAATGGCGTATCAAAAATTTTAAGGAGTTTATAGATTACACGCTCAAACCCTCTACATTATATCAGGATTATTTTCCAAAGAAAAATATGTTCCAGAAAAATTAATTAACGCTTGAGCCTTGAGATTCGCAGCACTGCATGAGAATGTTAACTATAACAATTTATCTTACATCCATCATTAACTCTCATAATATTTGATTAATTATGCACACTATTTCTTTAAAATTAGGCAAAATATGAAAATACGCAAGTTTAGTCCGCCTACTATGTAATTATTAAAGGATGGAGATGGATGGAAAAGATGCTTGAGCATAACGATACAAAATGAAATGCGCAATCCCACCATTTATGCGATAAATTACTTCATTTAGTAAAAGGCGAAAGATTAGCTCGATATATGAAGGGAAACCAGAGCGTATCATTTAGTGAAATATTTGTTCATTTATACCGGAGCACTATAAAGTAACCTGATGATAATATTCGAAATGAGTCACTTTAAAAATATAGGGGTAATTTATGCATTTAGTGCACATAGCAGCCCTGAATGCTTGATCTCTTTAACTCCGAAACCACATCACTAATCAAAGACAACATCCATTGGTTCCCTTCGCTTCCCTGTGTTGACTCGACACTCATAAACAGTAAACACTTTGTGAAAATATCGTTCTCGCTAATAAGGAATGTGAGGTAATCCTAACCCGAATAATTATATTTGGAAATACTGGTTTTAGAACAAAACTTTTCAAATTTTCAGAGCTTTTTACACCAATCTGACACCAAATAAAGAATAATTGAACAAAATTTTACCTTTGTAAAAAATAAATAAACTTATAGTACTTTATGAGAATTAAAGTCGCTACACTAATCAAAAATCTTCCATTCTTTCTCTATTTATTTATTTTGAGGAGAGGTGAAAAGAGTGTTTTGTTTTTTGTTTTTTTTACTTTTAATCCTGCTAATGAAGTTCGAATTTTGAGGCAAAAAATTAAACGAAAACAATAGTAATCTCATATTTTAATAATATTCCTTACAGTGCCAATTTCGAACAGTCGGTCGTTTGTTCGGTTTCCTTTTGCATTTCGAAAGAAATGGAATGTAAAAAATTTTAAGGAATTTTTAATGAGATTTTGCCAAAAATAAGGAGTTTTAAGGGCCCTTAAAAACAAAATGTGAATTTAAGGAGTTCTTAAGTAGTTTTTAATGACCGTGCTAACCCTATCAGATATTTAAATTGGGCAATGTGACCAAAAATTTATCTCATAAAAGTTGATAATTTTTTATTCATTGAAGGCACAATCCAAAAGTGTGCCACCAGGTAGGGGCATCTTGAAACACTGGAAGGGTTTTGGAAAAACAATATTTATTAATTATGTATAAGACATTTGAAGTGGATTATATTTTTATCTTATATAGAAGTGTTTAATGTATGAGGTAAATGTTTGGTTAAGATAGTACTATAAAAAAATATATATATTTATAAAAATAAAAAACTGAAAAGTATCTCAAGCCTCCCTACTGAAAATTTCTTCGGATTCTTGGAACTATTGTATTTTTCTCATCTTTTAAGATAGTAAATCCGTATATAGGATGGTCCAAAAGGTCTTAAACTATAAGGATACGCCAGGCATACAAAGTCAAGCCCGTTTTGTATAGGAACATGTGGTCGCAAACGCCACCGTGGGGTACTACAGATGCAACAATATACAAAAAGAAAGAAATGCAGATAATACAACACAGATTTGTTAGACATAACAATTACAAGTATCAATTACAATTGTTTATATCATAGTATAAAATTGGGTGTTCAAATATCTTGCCATTTGCAGCTGTGCATGTTTCTGCCAAGATGTGCAGGACTATCTCAATAGGACCGTTCCTGCAGGACTGATAGGCCGGGAACGACCCGTCAGTTGACCACCATAGCCCCACGCCTTGTCCCCTATTGATTTTTTCCTGTGGGGTTACTTCAAAACCCTGTAACATCTGATGATATCTTGCCGCTAGAGTCGTTGAGGCAGCAGGACGTGTCCGGCAAAAACTTTGAACACCTACTTTAATAATATGATAAACGATTGTAATTGATACTTGTGGTTGTTTTGTCTAATAAATCTGTGTTGAATTATCTGCATTTCTTTCTTTTTGTATATTTTTGCACCTGTAGTACCCCACGGTGACGTTTGCGGCCACATGTTCCTATGCAGAAAGGGCTTGTTTTTGTATGCCTGACGTACCCTTAGTTTGTTTAAGACCTTTTGGACCACCCTGTATATACCCTGTATATTTGGACCATCCTGTATTCTGTCCATAAATACCGCTGTACTGTCCCTGTATATGGATAGAACAGAGATTCAACCCGAAGAGGTACTTCAATGCACATAAAACTAATTATAAAAAATCAATAAAACATTATTGAAAACATTGGAATATAGGACAAGTAGGAATGAAATGATGAGGGGGGGGAGGGGGTAAACAGATCATAAAACATAACATAAAATTTATTAAAGGAACAATGTACTGGATTGGAATGGATAAAAAGAAAAGAAACTGTAAAATTGTCAGGGGGTGCATACAATTTGATTCTGCCCTTTAAAGTCTAGTATTTTTCATTAAATAATCTTGTTGAACTGATCAAAAAGGCCATATTGGAAAACAAAACTAGAAAAAACCATTACAGATAAAGAAAAAAAAAGATTATTACTTAAAAATAGGAGAATGAACTAACTAATCCTAATAATAACCATGTAAGGGAAGTTTTAACGTGAGCGGTTGCCAATGACAAAGATAAAAATTAGTGTTGCCACTAAAAAAATAATAATCAGTTATGCCTTTGATAAAGATGAAAATCAGTATAACCAAGATTAAAATTTGTAAATAACAATAAGAAACGCATCATTATTAAAACTCTTGGATGCAAATACAAATAAATAAATTTTTTAAACAAATATTGACAGAAACTGTAAAATTCCATATACAATGACAGAAGGCTCAGTGAGATTTGACATATAGCACATTATCTATCTGAAAAATCATTATCTATCATCTAGCTTAAATTATAAAAGTGACAGAACGTGATACGGAAGCTAAAGTGATAAATATATTATTACAGAAGGACGATACTGATAGAGAAAAATTTATAAGTTGCAAGAAACATTCTGTTGCAAGAAAAAATATGTGCACCCATATAAAATTTGAGCTAAAGCCGCGAAACACTGCTTGTAAATGTATGTCGTTCCAAGAGTTATACAAATGATCAAACTATCAACGCCAATGATATTATAGGGCTCATGCAACGGGAATGAAAACGACGCACGCATCGTGCAGCATTTAAAACGACCAGTGTTCCCACTCAAAAGCAATCGGAACAGGATTTTCTGCCTTATACTGGAAGATGTGTACAAAGATGGTTTCGAGACGTATTAGACGACACTACGAACAATTGTCGGATTTAGAGAGAAGTTGCATCATAGGCCTAAGGTAAGCTGGTTAGTCCAACGGACGTGTCAGTCGCCATCTTGGTCGGAGACATACGGAACTTGCTCGGTGTTGACAACAGAAGATCAGAGAAGGTACATGTAACCATCGAAGAGGTTCGGGCCACCCCAGACAGACAACTGCTCGAGAGAATCGTGCAGTTAGGAGAGAAGCCACGTCCACACCAATAACGCCGCTACAAGCCATTCGAAGGCATTTGTCATCTTCCATTCATCCTGTATCAAGGGATACTATTCTTAAACGACTGGCAGAAGGTGGGATTAAGTGTTGACGTCCATTAAGGCGCCTATCACTGACCCCCTTAACATAGGCAGAGCCGTCTGGAGTGCCGAGCTCGGTCAGCCGGACAGTGTCCGATTTGAGGCATGTTGACTTTAACGACGAAAGACGACTTGGCTATCGTTCCACTTGTTGTTGAGCGGCATACTTGATATTACAGTCTTGGGAACCATCTTGTGGGATAGCCAATCCCCTCTAGTTGAGCTGCAAGCCAATCTGACGTCTCGCTTGTACGTGAACGATAATTTGCAAGCGATTGTTTTGTTCATGCCGTCGAGCCACCCAGGTTCTATTTACCTACAAGACAATGCTCGACCACATACTGCACGACTTTCTCAACAATGTCTTATAGGAATTAATACCCTCCCATGGGAATCCAGGTCCCCCAGAACTATCACTAATAGAACATGTCTGGGACGGCAATTGCAGGCTTCTTAGAATACCACTGAATTTAGTTGATCAGTTGCAAGATTTGTGGCAGAAACTTCCGCAGAGGGACATAAGCAAAGTATTGTCTCTATGCTGCACCGGCTTGTATAGCTGCCAGGGCAGATTTTACCACATACTAAAATGTCTTCTTCCCGTTGCCACCATTCCTTAATAAAACTTTTTGATTCCAAAGTCTATACATATATATATATATATATATATATATATATATATATATATATATATATATATATATATATATATATATATATATATCAACATTAACGAACCAGGTATGGCCCTTGATAACGTACATGGTTTCGAAAATGCTTTTCACTCTTTTCTATTTATTCATAGTCAAAAAAAAAATTGAGGAGGGGGGGGGGGGGGAGGAGAAGCCAGAAAGGCATAGTTCCACGTGCAAAAATGTTTTTCTGTTTTGCAACTTTTCATCTTATACACTCTTCTTGCTTTACACCATGTATGTTTATACAGGGAACAAGGGGATTAGTACCTTAAGTACCTGTATTACATATATGGTTTATAACACAAAATAAAAAATTTAATCCAAGACTGTAGTTAAGGGATATATTAACAATCTTTACCACATGTCAATTTTTTTCAATTCCTTAACTTATACATAGAACAAGGAAAATGGGTATTTTATACCAATTTAGTACCAGTTTTATTTATAGTTTTATTTATACTGTTCTCTTTATCATCTTTACAAGCTTGTAGTATGTGTATAGTCACTATTGATTTCAAATAAACACTTCAAACATCTTTTTTTCATTTTTGATATACAGAACTTTTCAACAAATGATTAATCTCAGGTATATATAATACAAGTAAATTAAAATTCTTCAATTATATATATATATATGTGTGTGTGTGTCATTTTTTCTTTAATTCATATATTATATATGGATATGTTGACGACTTAATCTGTATTATCATTGATGATTCCTATCCAATTAACATTGATTTTTACCCCTCTAACCTAGAATTAATCCCTAATGAGCCTAATGTTCAAACTGTAAATTATCTAGACTTAAATTTAGATACCCTCCATAATTATGTTATTACCAATTTAATTGATAAAAAAGATTATTATAACTTTACTGTCATTAAGTTGCTATCATATCGATCTTGTAATTCTATTCATTGTTTAAAAACATCATTTTATACCAGCTATTTCGAATGCATCGACTTTCAGATCCCCAGTTTCACTATCTCCACATTAATAATCTTAAAAGCATTTGTCAAAATTACCAGTATCCGGAAGTATTTGTTAATAATATTATTAATAATTTCAAATACACCATATAGTAATTTTACAATTGCATTATTTATCCTTGATAACTCATTTTTGTTAATTTCACCCATTCTTATCACCTACCTAACTTTCTACTAGGCCTGGGTTTAATACTGCTTACTATTTTTGAAAGACTACTTTCCACTTGTCCTGAGTCCTATACTGATTACTACTTTTGAAAGTCTTCATTAAAAAAAAATGTCTGTTCATATGTTCAATATTATGATCATTCCGGTTTCAACTTGCTTTAACGATTAGATGTAGAATACTCTGCACTATGTTCGGCTGTAAGCATTTCGACTCACACGTGGTGATTGTATCTGTAAGTTTATATTTCTGGTTAATTCTTTTGGATTTTATTATTTCACCTTCCATTAGCCAGTAGACAGTTCCAATGGTGTCTATAGTCAAATACTATCGTCATTGTCAGAAACTGGCTATTCTTTCGGTTTTAATTCGAATTGTATGGCTGTCCTGACGATAATGCAATTTCGAACTAACTGCCATTTTTATGTAGTTTCTGTGGCACACAAATAATAAAAGAACTGAAATTATGATTAACATTATTTATCATTACGTTGTGCGTTGTGTTTTGCAATAACCTTCCAATTATTTAACTTTCGCGTAAGTCCTGTGAAGGAATTATTAATATTTTACCAAAAGGATTGCACCAATTTAAATTTAACAAAAACATTTATTAAAAACATAAAATACTTATTAAATTCAATAACAATATTTAATTATATTATTCCAGCGGAGGGGACATATGCGACCAGTACGGAAACGCCTAAATAGTGGTTAGGAGCAGATATCATTTTCAATGGGCACATACCTTCAAATCTGTCTTGTACTTTGTCAGCATCCGTCCTTAATATCGTCCATTTACCGGCATTAACTCTTGGTGTAATGCTCCGACACGTAAATTAGTTGAACATATTCTACTGCTGTAACTCTGCACAAATCAATACCATTATTTTTGAATATCTACGGAGCACTCTACATTTCTGGTCGTCGTTATGTCATAATGTCGGACAAGTATCAGAACAAGTCATCGTTGTTGTGTCGGTATTAAGTCATCACTGCGTCTTCTTCTAATGTCCTTTCTCGGTCACAAGTCGTGGTTCCCTTTTTCCCTTGGGGTTGTCACTCCCCCTTTGCTTTCATTTGCAGCATTCAGTGTGACGTAACAAAAAGTTTCTCCATTGGTTAATCATTGAACCAATGTCGCTACTTGACATCCCCGTAAGGGCCCCCTCTGTCTTGACACTCCTAAATTTATGGTTTGCTGTAAACCTCGGCGTCACTCAGACTGGCAGTATTGTCCGAAGTTTGGAATCAATAAATAACTGGCATAAATCTGTCTCACCAAAACACATGTGAGATCTATTTCTGGTCTCACGGTTTCAACTAATTGTTCTCCACGTCTTGATCTTTTATCTTGAGCTAATTATTATTGCCTTTTCTCATTTTTGCCGTGTTTGCTTTTCCTTATTATATATATATATATATATATAATTATAATAATTGTACACTAATATTCCCCTCATCTCCATACCATTATAGTGATAAGTTACCTAATATTTTTATCCTTAGTCTTGGTCTATAGTTACTTATTTGTAACAGATAAGCTCGAGATAGGTTTTTTGTACTTACCGTAGTTTATGCATAGTTTTCGATTAAAAATTTCAATTTATATATATATATATATATATATATATATATATATATATATTGCTTGTTGCAATCATTTAAGTAGACTCTTGATTTATCAATAGTCACAATACATTGTTATACAACGTGTTCTGCGCTCAGTCACATGCTTAGGAAAAAGAAGGTGAACGTTGTGTTTTTAAAGATTTAAATATTTTATTTATTATTTTGTTTACAATATATACAAAAGTATTTAAAGGCCATTTAATTGTTTTCAGAGTCAGTAGACTTTTATAAAACTAAAGACCTTAGTTTTGAAATAACGGCAGAAGCACATACCTTCTTTGAATATTTATTTGATTTGATTTTTCTAGTTAAAAACAACGCGTGGCGATTTATTCCCTTTATTATTAATAATATTTCTTATTTTGCATTTAGAAATGCTAATTGTATGATTTTCACAGCCGCTTTTAATTCCAGAATAGGAATATCTCTCTCCAGAAGGAGTCTAAACATAACCTTTGATCTAAAGATTGTTTACGTGAGCCATTTTCAAAGTAGACGCGCTTCAACTACAAACAATAATTTCATTTTCATATAATAATCTGTTGCAAAATAATATTGCTTTGAATTATTTTATCCTTATTTTGTATCAAAACCTTTCTAAAATTCTGTAAACGTCCTCTGTACATGCACAATGACAGACATATTTCCAAAAATGTTCAAAATACACTACCTGAAATAGAAAATGTAACACCATGAAGCTTTGGCCGTATAATTATGCAAATTGTGATAAAAACTCAGATGGCCGATGTATGCAAATGATCTGAAATGCAAGTAGGCCACGGGATTAGAGCGCGGGATTAAAGGGATGGAAAAGGCAGATGAGCCAACAGTTGTTACCCCGTGTCGCCTACGAAAACCAATTTTCCAAGCTGTTTTTCGTTTCAGAAGACATGTGTTGCTGAACAGATGCCTGACTGACAACGCCGAAGTCCGTTTCCGCATTTAGACGATCATGAGAGGGGATTCATTTTAGGCCTAGGTACGGTTGAGTGGTCGTACCCGCGTATCGCCGCCGAAACACGCGTAGATGCGTTGCGTTCACTGTGCAGAGGATTTGGAAAAGATGGATTGAAGAAGGGCATGTGAATCGCCGCAGTGGTACAGGTCCATCCAGTCGTACGTCAGTAGGCGTTGATCGACACATTCGAAGCCATGCGGTGGCGGCCCCACAAACGACGACTGTCAACATTCTGCAGAATTTGTAGGGTGTTCTGATGAGTTTAGAAATTCAAACTCACCATAACATTTTTAATTATGCACAGAAATTTACATTTTACAATGAGGACATTTTCTCTCAACTTTCAGGTGGTCGAGGAGAAAGATTTTTATTTCCCAGGACCTTGACAACTAAATGGCTACAGACAGTAAAAGATTCCCAGATTGTAAAAAACACATGGGAAGTCTGGCTTCCCTCTTCCAAATGCGTATTATTCAAGAGACATAAAATAAAAATAAAAGGTTTGAAGGAGTGGGGACTGAATGTGTTTATGACAATTTATTGCTTACGTCTTTGCTCAAATCCTGAGAAAAAAATCTTTCTTCTCGACCAACTGAAAGCTGAGGGAAAACGTCCTCATTGCAAAAAGTAGATTTCTGTGCATAATTAAAAGTGTTATGGTGAGTTTGAATTTCTAAACTCATCACAACACAGGGTACATTGGATGTTCCAATATCAGCGAGAACAGTTTATCGACGATTGGCCGAAAGCGGCTTGCACTCAACCCGCCCTTTACGAAGACTACCACTGACAAGGCACCGACGTTGCAATGGTGTCGGGACCGAGTCTCTTGGACGACTGAATGGACAGGGTAGTGTTCAGCGACGAAATATCAGTTCTGTTTGTCGAATGACAGTCACCGTGTGAAAGCCTGGAGGTGATGTGGAAGCAGATCCAATCCTGCTGCGACTGTTGAACACCACACTGCTCGGCAATGAGGTATCAGGGTTTGGGGTGCCATCGGTTTGATAGCCGATCATCCCTGGTTCGTATCCGAGACATAATGACGGCACGACGATATGTGGATGAGGCGCTGCGGTCAGTTGCACTGTCCTATGTTCAGCGTTTGCAAAATGATGTTTTCCAGCAAGATAACACGCGACCGCACACGGCAGCCATCATCAGACAAGCCTTGCAAGGTATCCAGGTGCTTTCTTGGCCTCCGCTGCCTCAAGATCTTTCATCCATAGAGCATGTATGGGACGTGGTTGGCCGTCGTTTAACTGCCTTGCCCCCGTTTCAAACAAAGGACGACCTGTGGAGGATGGTTGAAGACATATGGCCACCCATCCCTCAGAAAACTATCAGAATGCTTATTGCATCTGTTCCTCGAAGGGTTGCTGCTTGTATTGCCGCAAGAGGTGGTCCTACTGCCTATTGATCACCCTATCTATGCCATTACTCTATTGCATCATCCTTCTAGAAATAACATCACTCATTTATATGTGCCATCTCTGTCTGTGTGTCCTTTATCATCACACTCCATTCGCTCTTTCATAGCGTTACATTTCCTGTGTCGGGTAGTATATATTCAAGACTTTTTAAAACGTGCGTTTCTATCAAAATCTTGAATTCGAAAATTTCGGTAAATCAATACTTTTTCTGTACTATAGTATGGACAATCTAACAGTTTACCACAATAATGGCAAGTGAAAGAAAAACCTAATGTCTGTAAGAATAATACAGCTAAGGCTTACGAGACGAGCTAGTGCTTATATCATTTTCTATTAAATAGCTGGGGATCTGGATAAAAATAAGACCTCTATCAGAAAATGCCAGCATCCAAAAGATTAACTCACAAAAGCATAACAAACGAAAAACAACCCGCCAGTACAAAGAAAAGTAGTTACATCTGGAAACGTTCGTCGGAAGATCAACTTATGAGAGGAAAGTCTTAAGAATAGCTGGAGTTAAAGAAAAAAGAAATGCTGTATTGCGCTGCAATCTGAACTCTCAGATATATGAGGCTTCAAAATTTAGACTGAAAAATTTTGCTAAAGCATGAAAACATTTTATGTGCCACAATTTTACAAATCTTTATGCTGCCAGTTTATTTAAATAGATGAAGAACGAATACTCCCTATTTCCTAACAATTAAACCTGCACTGGACCACAAAGCATAGTTTTTTAAAAACAATTTAGTTTAGTTCAATTTTCTTTGGTATGGCACTTGTTCAATTGAAACGAATGTTACGAGTTTAGTTTATACAAATACTAGTAGCATACCCGTTCTTCGTACGGAGTATATAATATAAAGAAACTTATAATTCGCAATTATGTGCAAATTCTGTTAAAATATTAAATTTATTGCTCCTAAAGAGAAGTTTAAGAATATCTGTTCTCACTATGTAAAATTATCTTCACGGGCAGATCTGAAGAATAAAACATCCTGGCCCCTTCTGTAAGCAAATTTACAAAAAAAAAAAAAAAAGGAATTGAATCAATATATACAATCCCGTACTACTTATAGTGTCGCAGATTAGAAAATATGCCAGTGTGTTAGTAGAAGATTACCCGTATTACAATACGAGTCTCAAAAATCTTTGCCAAAATAAAAGAGATGACTTAATAAATTGAAAATATGAATAATCCCCGTGCTCTTTATACCAGAAGGTCGTAATTGATTCTAATATATGCCAATATATATCAAAACATATGCCAATATACCTATACTACTTATATTCTCGTAGATTAGAAGATATACCCGTGTATTTGTAGAAGATTACTCGTACAACGTACAATATGAGTTTAAACAATTTTTGTCGTAATAAAACAATTGCATAATAACATGAAAATATCAATAATCCCCGAAAATATCAATAATAATAACGTTTAAACCTGAAGACCGTAATTGATATTATCCAGTCAAAAATGCTATAAGAAAAATCAAATCGTTCTTTTCTAAAATATATTTTATATCCCTTTATTTATTACTCAAATCGAAAAATAATAATTAAAATTAACAGACAGATTTAATTTAATTGCGTTTCTGAGCAACATGATATAAGATAGAATCTTTCTCATAAACTGCGAAATTAAATAGCCATTTTGATCTCTTTATACTTTTCATTGTTCAGCAAAAGCTTGTAAAAATAAACCATGGAGATAGAATTCCCATTTAAATCATGTTTCAAACAATTCATGTTTTCAGAAAGGGACTAATTAGCGCAAAAAATCTCCCATCAAACGCAGAGACACAGTTTTAATTCACTTACAAACGATTTTCAAGCTTTTCGTTTGGATAAACCACGGAGTTAGAGAGTAAAACTCCTAGAAAAAAGTTTCGTTTTTCATTAATATATCGATTCCTGGTCTTAGATACTCGAAACTTGGGCTAAATTTATGGGGGGCTATTTCCAGGCTATCCACAAAATTTCATCAAATTCGGTTCAGCCGTTCTCTCGTGATGACGGGACAAACAGACAGACAGATTTTCAATTTTATTTATATAGATTTAATGCTTAATATTTAGTTTTGTACCATGGTTATGTATCTTGTGCGAGTTGCACAAATCGTTGAAAACAGGAAAATATATCCATTTAACAGGCAGCAAACAGAAACAGAAACGAAATACAGTAATTTTTCGTTAAACCGGCATCCAATGGTTCGATATGTCTGACAAGTCAGGCACGTCTCTAGAACGGCATGTAAGTCTGTTCGGCTGCATTAGAAAATGCTCGTGAGATCGCGCAATTATGAAGATTTCAGCTCATTGAAGTTTACCTTATTATTTTAAAATTAAATTTATATATATATATAGGGTTAGCAAGAAATAAGTTTCCCACTTCAGACGGCTCTAGAATGCGTTCAAATGAGATAACATTTGAAATACAGATAATTCAAATGATACGCTTGACATTTATTTAATAAAAAATTTTAGTATCAACATTCACCTATAGATGGCGCTATAACACATATGGTATTTATTTGCATATATTGAAAAGGTGAAACATTATTTGCGTTACAGCGCATGCCTAGTAGCATTATTCTTTGGGATAAAAAGAAGGCGAATTCTGCACGAGCATTAGCTACTTCTCAGCACATCATGCCAACATTGCAAGAAAAAGTGCTACTGGTGAAACTGTTCTATCAGAACCAGCGGAAATACGTTGCAGCTGTAAAAGTATTCCGTCGTATGAAGCAGATACTACAAAGAGGTCCAATGTCTCCATGTGCCCTACGCAAGATGATAAAGAAATTTGAAACAACTGGGCATTCTTACAGGTAGAGGACGAAAGCCAATCTAGTCTTTTAGCGTCGAAAATGTGGCTACCGCGGCTGTTGAAGCCAGGAGTCATTCGCCGAATGGTAGTGTGAGTGCGCCAGTTGTTTCCCGTGTATTGGATATGCCGTATTTCACTGTACGAAAAATCTTATGGCGGATTTTGAATTTTTATCCCTACAAAATCAAGCCTGTGCACCTATTGCAGGACGGAGACTCAGAGGTTCGTAAAACTTTTGCGCTTCAGTTCCTTGCTCGAATGGCAGTTGACCATAGAACATTCTGTGGACTGAAGAAGCCCACTTTTGCCTCAATGGGCAAGTTAACACCCACAATTGTCGAATTTGGGCAGCGGAAAACCCTCACGCTATCCAGGAACAATCCTTGCATCCTGAAAAAGTAACAGTATGGTGTGGTTTTACGACTACCTTTATCATTGGACCGCATTTTTTTGAAGAGGTAACTGCAACTGAAATGAAAACCTGTTCCGTCACAGGACTACGGTACCGTGATATGCTGAGGGATTTTGTAAATCCCACAACTTCAACAGCGTGGATGCCTTCAGGACATCATTTTCATGCAGGATGGCGCACCTCCTCACATTGAGTGTAGTGTAAAGCAATTGCTAACACAGCATTTCACAGCTGAACGGATGATCAGCCGGCATTTTCCAACAGCACGGCCTCCTCGTTCGCCGTATATCACCCCCTGCGACTTTTGGTTGTGGGGTTTCCTCAAGGACAATATCTACCGTAAAAGGGCAGATCTGAAGGACAGCATTCAGCGCCATGTTCTTGATATTCCGGCAGACTCACTCCAGTCAGCTGTGAAAAATATGGTTCTGCGATTAGAGCACATTGTTGAACATAAAGGGGGACATATTGAGCAGTTTTAATGCTTCATTTTTAATATTATTTAACATTTATAAAGCCTATTAAATGTTGTTATGTGTATTACAGCGCCATCTATCGGCGGATTTTACTAAAAATTTTTATTTAATAAATGTCAATCGCATCATTTGAATTGTGTATTTCACATTTTATCTCATTTGGACCAATAGAACGCATTCTAGAGCCCTCTAAACTGGGAAACTTATTTCTTGCTAACCCTGTATATATATATATATATATATATATATATATATATGTGTGTGTGTGTGTGTGTGAGAGAGAGAGAGATTTATCTATATCAAAATTCTCATTATTTACATTTTAAATCTCGGTTACATCTTCAACTAATTTTTCCCCAAAAAAGAAAGTCTTTATTTTCATATGTTTATCCATTATTTCTCAATAACTCTATATCAACTGCCTTATTTCCTTACTTATTCTTCATTTATTCTCTCACAGCTCATAATTATTTTCTCTAAATTATTTCCTATCCGAGTTTATATTCTTACATTGATCCAATAACACTAGCAGTTTAAAAAGGGCTTAGCCTCACTTGTGATTAGTATGTCCTCATATGCCTCCCCTTGCGATGTAACTATATATTGTGTGAACCAACGCAGACTGCATTGAGATTTCTTGAGAGCTGGTCGACGATCAGGAGCTTAGTCGACCTACGTAACTATATCTGTTTCGAGTGACATATAATAAAGTAGATCCTTCCGAGAGGTTGGTGGTAGGGGAAGGAGGGTACGGTCCCTGTGGATGCCTCACCCACTGGGTTCCGGTTTAAATTGGATGGCACTTTCAGGCCGTCGAAACGCTTACCTTACACCTTTCTGGTAGGTCGGACGGTCTGGGTCTCAACAACAACAACATAATAAAGTAGATTTTTGGTAATATGAAATGTCTCACCCCTGGACTATTGTAGCCTATATTATATATATATATATACATTATATATATATATATACATTATATATATATACCAGGGTGGTCAGAATTAAAACACCCCTCCTCTGAGCTCTCTATACATCGAACTACTCTGTGTAAAGTCTCCAAAATTTTTGAACCTACTATTCAAGACATGGGGAAAAGGATTACGTGAAAAAAAAAATTAGTTCCAGAAACACCGACAGGTGGCGCTGTACAACAGAAAATATGCTGAAAAGACACAAAATAATCACAAAAAAAAAAAAAAAACATGCGATATGGAATTTTTTCTTTGTAATTTCTTTTGCTGATATGAAAAAAAAAGAAGATACAAAAGTTGTTGTTGTTGAAACCCAGACCGTCCGACCTACCAGAAAGGTGTAAGGTAACTGTTTGGACGGTCGGGAAGTGCCGCCCAATTTAGACCGGAACCCAGTGGGGGAGGCATCCACAGGGACCGTACCCTCCTTCCCCTACCACCAACCTCTCGGAAGGACTTTCGGACCCACATGTTTAACGTGATCGTACTCCGCATGAACACGGCGGCAGTTTTGGCAGTGGCTGGAATCGAACCCGGGCCTACCGAGTGCAACTCCAGCGCGCTAACCAATGGGCTACCGCGCCCAGAAGATAGAAAAGTGAAGAAACTTAAACTGTCATTGTAACTAAAATTTCGCACTGCAAGCACAAAAATTTGCATAAATCCTTGGTTTGCAGCTACTATGTTCTGGGCATAAAAGGGAATAAAACTGGGAAATTTTCATTCTTATCAGCGATGGCTGTCACACTGCCAGAACGCGCTTTGCTTGTGAAGCTGTTTTATGAAAACAAAGGACATGCTGCAGCCGCACTTCAAGAGTTTCGTCGACTTAAGAATTTGTGCAAAGGACCATTACTTCCACAAGCTCTCGGGAGAATGATCGCTCAATTCGAGAAAACTGGACATCTTGGAGTTCAGCCGGGTCGAGGACGCAAATCGACTCGTTCAGATGTCGTTGACGATGTTGCCACCGCTATTGTTGAACAATCAATGGATAACGTTATAGGCTGTAGTAGTGGACGTGGAATGTCACGACACTTGGGTGTTCCTTACAGCACAGTGCGGAACGTACTGAGAAACATAGTGCATTTTTTCCCGTACAAAATTAGTCACAATCAGCACTTGCTGACCATCGACAGGGAGAAGCGGCCGACCTTTGTATTGACATTTCTGGCTAGAGTTGAAGTGGATGCATCGTGGCCATGGCAGATTCTATGGAGCGATGAAGCGCATTCCCATTTAAGTGGAACAGTCAACACCCATAACTGTTGCATTTGGGACACGGAAAACCCTCGTACCTTCCAAGAGATTCCACTTCACTCACCGAAAGTTACAGTCTTGTGTGGATTCACAGCCACATTCATTCTTGGACCTTTCTTTTTCGAAGAGGCTACTCCCAATGGCCCTGTGACATGTACCGTGACGGACAGGAGGTACAAAAACATGCTCGAAAATTTTGTTGTACCCCAACTGCAACAGTACCAACGTCTTGATTCAATTACCTTTATGCAAGATGGAGCGCCTCCACACATTGGACTCTGTGTACAGCAGTTTCTTCGGCAACATTTTACTAATGGTAGAGTAATTAGTCGTGCGTTTCCCACAACCTGACCATCGTTCTCCAGATCTTAATTCCTGTGATTTTTACCTGTGGGGATACTTAAAAAGTCTTGTTTATTGAGGACGTCTGGTAACCTTGGCAGATTTGAAAGACAGTATCACTCTGCATGTGAGAAGCATCTCAATCGACCAATTACGATCCGCAGTTGAACAAGCTGTCCACAGACTGCAGATTTTGCATCTGCAGTCTGAAGGGAACCATATTGAGCAGCATTACCTGCATCGATAAGGTCCTTGTGATATGAATGTTTGGTACGTTCGAATAAAATGTGTTCCAAATGTGTATTTTGTGTCTTTTCAGCATATTTTCTGTTGTACAGCGCCACCTACCGGTGTTTCTGGAACTATTTTTTTTTCGCGTAATCCCTTTTCCCCATGCCTTGAATAGTATGGTCAACAATTTTGGAGCCTTTACACTGAGTAGTTCGATCTATAGAGAGCTCAGAGTAGGGGTGTTTTAATTCTGGCCACCCGGTATATATATATACCACATACTAGTGTACAGTGTAATCCAGTCTGTGTAACGGTTAAGGCATTGTATTATTCTTTTTTAAATTACTAATAATCAAAATTGGTATCACGTCTGCATTCAACAAATAAAATTAAGGACAAAACAATGTAAAATCTGCCGTTTTTCGTACTTCACATCAACTCCCTAAAATTTTTGGTCAAATAAAACTTCATAAATTAAATCATCCTATGCGCCATATTGTTTCCAAATGTACAGGACCTACTTATTTTTTAGAGAAATCCCTTGCCCATTTCTTGAAACCGTATTTTAATAATCATAGTTTTTCCATTAGCTCTACTGAAAATTTCCTTAATTTATTATTTAAAACTAAATTTAATCCTAATAGTACTCTCCATAGTTTTGATGTCGTTTCCCTTTTCCCTGTTCCTTACCATCCCGAGGTTTTCCGTCCTTTTATTCATTTCTGTCATGAATTTGGTTTCAAGCCTGCTCACTCTAATATTACCACTTTATTTAATCGTATTCGTTCTGATAAACTTGAGAATATTGATGGCTTTAAAAGCTTTGCTGGGGTGTATGTAGTTCCCCTGCTGGGGGTATGTAGGTCCCCTGTTATTGCTAGGGTGTATGTAGTTAGAGTCGATTTGTAACTTTGATCTCGTTCAAATTTTAAGTTTTGCTGGGCGACTCATTCTCAACTCTATGCAATTCAAATCTCTTAATAGTTATTTATGACGCCATTCTCATGAAAATTACGTTTGACGGTTCTTCCGAAGTTTTGCTTTTCCTGTAACAAAATAATGTATTGATAGTATTTTTCTTATAAAATTTTTGCAATTTGAAAGCGTTTAAAGTGATTTTTGTATTTGTCGTGTATATATCTTGGATTATTTTGTATTAATTAATAGTAAGTTCATTTACCATTTTAAATTTTTATGCAAATTTGCTGTATAATTGGTCTCTATATATGAACTTACCACTCATGTAGCCACTGATGAAGGGCGCGTATTAACGCCCGAAAGCGCTCTGGCGGTTTTAAAATGTTTTGTACGTCTTTTAAGATGTTTTAATAAATGACTTTTCGTTTTAAAAACGTTTTGTCCTTAATTTTATTTTTTAAATTACTATTTTATTTCCCAAATTTTACCCCATTTTAACTGGACATCCGGTAATCCGGCCTAGCTGAAGCCCCGAAATTGCCGGATTATCGAAATTTTACTATATTCAGCATGCCAGTCTTACCATGCATCTGTCATCCTATTCACAGAATGAACTCAAACTGCATGAGGATGCGGGGGAAAAAATTATGAATATATAGCAAGTTTTCTTGATGTCATTGAAATTATAGTAAGTTTTCTTGATGTCATTGAAATTAACAGTAATACGGAGCTAGTCGAGTTCTAATAACGAAACGGATCCACTGATGTAGGTTAGTGCACTGACAGCACGATTCTAAGTTCTGGAATGCATTCTATCGACGGGTTTGAGATCATGAACCTAGACTTGCAACCTCGTGCAGTTTGATTTCAATTTTCATTCAATTTAAAGTTTGCTGTGCTGTAACACTGACCGCGTTGATCGCTAGGTTTGCAAAATCGAGGTAGAAAACAAGTTTTTTTCAAGCCCATGCAATTAAGGGTTATTTCGAGCTAATTACCTCTTGCAAAAGCGAAAGCAGTTCACCAATGCTGGATGTTATACAGGAAGCATAAATCCCCCGTGAGTCAGAATTTGAGCAAACTTGTATTCTACATTTACAGCAACAGACGAAGCTACGTGAAGCATCATGGAGTAGAGGCCCCACTCCCTCTCTATAAGACCTTTCCACATATTCAAAAAAATTACTACTTTATTTTTGTTTTCTTGTGAAACTTAAAACGTTAGAAGTTTCTGTACATAATATTTCAACGTATCACGGATAATTGCATAATTAGAATCTTGAGAATAATCTTTAAATATTAGAAGATTTTGTGTAATATGCTTCAACGTGCCATGTGTACATAATTACAATCTTGAGAATAATCTTTAAATATTAGAAGATTTTGTGTAATATGCTTCAACGTGCCATGTATACATAATTAAAATATTAAATAAATTAAAACATCAGAAAATTTTGCATTTAACGTGTTGTGCAAATACATAATTAGAAAGCTGGGAATAACTTTTTATGTATCACTTTATAATTAGAATGTTGAGAATTAATTAAAACAATAGAAGATTTTGCACATTATTCTTCAACGTGCAATGTATAATCACATAATTAGAATGTTTAAAATATATTAAAACATTAGAAAATGTTGTATATTATGCTTCAATCTGACATGTATGATTACATAATTAAAATGTTGAGAATATATATAAGAACGAAACCACTACTTTTAATTCAGCACAAACCTTTTATAGATATAGAAAATGTAAGCAACGTGATTACGTACAAATGCAGCATAGAGCTACTTCAACGATATATTGGATCCACTTTGTCAGTGCTAAACAGAACAAACAGGATAGCATAAAGATGAACTAAATAGAAGAAACAAGGGTGTAGAAGACCCAGACCGTCCGACTCATCCAAAGGACACGAGAAACAAGGGTGTGGAAACCCCAGGCCGTCCGACTCGTCCAGAGGACTTGAGTAACAAAGTGGACGACCGGGAGAAACAAGGGTGTTGTTGTTGTTGAGACCCAGAACGTCCGACCTACCAGAAAGGTGTAAGGTAACTGTATGGACGGCCGGGAAGTGCCACCCAATTTAGACCGGAACCCAGTGGGGGAGGCATCCACAGGGACCGTACCCTCCTTCCCCTACCACCAACCTCTCGGAAGGACTTACGGACCCACATGTTTAACGTGATCGTACTCCGCATGAACACGGCGGCATTTGTGGTAGCGTGCAAACCTAGCGCGCAAACCACGGGGATACCGCACCCGAGATGGCCAACAGCACGCGGTGTTCCGAGGTGGTCACCCACCAGGTACTAACCGCGCCCGATGCTGCTTGACTTCGGTGATCTAACGAGAACCGGTGTTTTCAGCACGGTACGGCCGTTGGCGGGAGAAACAAGGGTGTGTAAAGATTCAAGAAATTGAATTCAGGGGCCAACCAATTAAAAAAACAACAAGCCAAGGGGTCTACCTGAAAAATCTAATCAAACAGCAAAACGAAGACCATCCAATCTCAAAAAGAATGAATACAAAAGTTGGAGGGGCTGAAAGAGCAACACAAGTGCTCCAATAAGATGATAAAAGTTCCAACAAAACCAGAATAAGTGGACACATCCATCACAGGAAACTTCTAAAAGACTGGGAAATGTTGCTTGATGGTACCTCCTTCTCCTTAATAAAAATGTCTGGTACCGTCAATGCTTTCAGCATAACTCGCAAAAAAATCTAAAATATTCCATGAATTAAAAATTAAGCCATTTTCTCTTAAAGCCTTTAGCAACACAGCCATTACATAATTGCCATCTCTTAAAAAGCAAATCAATGCAACACACATTTGCACATTTACTCTCAGTCCATTACATTTTAAACATTCGTGGATGCTGTTTCTTATTCACGTCGCTTTTAAACAACTATTAAAAAGCTTCGAAATAATTGTTGATCATTCAAACCATAACGCTTGAATAAATTAATACTGAAAAGAAATAAAAACAGAGTAACTCAAAATTTACGGTTTTTGCACGTTTTTCTAAACGAACCAATAACTTAATAAATGGATCGGCAGCGCAAATCCTCAGAGATCCAGGGGGATAAAATGTGTGTGGGAAGGGGGGGGGGATTAATGTTTTTACACTCCTCCTTTAAGTATGAATCAACATTTGTTACAACAATTTATAGAATATAGCTTGAAGGGAAGAATGAATTACAAGAAAGCTGTGATTATACTGAATGCAAAAGAATATGCTCTATTTCTAAATAATTTTTGAAAAAGTTCACCAAATAAAATATGTTACGATAGGGAAAAAAATTAAACAAAATAAATAAATGTTCACCATTATCAAATGAGTGAATGATTTTTTAGTAGTTTTAACTAGAAATGACAGGATACTATTGTTTAAACGTTATCACGACCGCTCTCAAGGTATTATTGCTAATTTTATTTTAAGCAGTAATAAAACTAATGTTGATTTTTAAAGAGATCCAGTTTTAAGAAAGCTCTGATTTGTGTTGTTTTCCCAAATTATTGAAATTTGTAAAGACAGGTGAGTTTCCTAAGCCATTACATGTTTTTATTATTACTTTCTCTACAATAAAACTAACAATTAGACGCAGTTAGTAAGCCATATTTGTCATAACACGATACATCTGAGTAATTTCATAAAATAAATGAATGCTAGCTAAAATTTAAAAAACTAAATTCCATTTCCACCGTTTTGAACTTTTAAAACAATTCCTTAACAATTCTTTGGCAGGTATTTTGGTAAATTTTTGAACCCGGGTTAAAAAATTGAAATACATTGAACCCTTTGGGACATAATTTTTCAAATATTTTTTAAGCAGAGTTAAATTTCACACATTGCTTCGAAAATATTAGGAAATATATTCTAATTATCTATATATATATATATATATATATAGATAGATAGATATAAACAGTTAGGTAGTTTTTTAAATAAAAATAACTGCGCATTCAGCAGGTGTATATAAGGAGCGATTCTGAATCTGTGGTCAAAATTTCTGTTGCATTTCGACTGCGGATATCTTACGTCTTTGATAGTCATTTCTGGCACACTGACAGCACATCGGTACGTAGACAACATTTTACGACCGGTTGTGTAACCGTTCCTTTTGGGACACCCCGGACTTACTTTTCAAAAAGATAATGCTCAGCCGCACACGGCACGTGTTGCTATGAATTATCTTCAAGCTTGCCCAACACTTCCTTGGCCTGTTAGGTCTCCTGATCTCTCTCCCATAGAGCACATTTGGGACGTTTATGGGAAGGCGATTGCAACCATTCCGGAATGTTGACGACTTAGCCCGACAGTTGGAGACAATTTGACAAGACATTCCGCAGGACACCATCCGTGAACTTTATCAGTCTATGCCACGCCGGGTGACATCTTACATCCAGAGGTGGACCAACGCCGTATTGACTTCCTCCCTTTGTATACGGTCAAAGTCTAAATCATTAATTTGTTCTGAAATTTTAATCGTTCCTTTTTCTATGCATGTTCTTCACATCCACCAATTTTTATCACAATCGGACAACTCCTTCTTGATGCGTCGATTTTTTTGTTATAGAGTGTATATAAAGAGATCACGTAACTTATTTCAAAACAAAATACGGCATCCATTTTTCCTCCGTGTAAAAATCGTGATTTTTAAAGATCGTTTAAATTTATATTTAGTATTGCTTCCGCCATAAAACTGCTTTATTTTTGCATATTATCTGAGAATCTAAATTCCGTGCCAAAGCAATTACAATATTTTTTATTTTACATAATCACTGAACTTTAATTATTTCTATAACAAACCCTAATTTCTATAGCATGCATGTAAGCAAATCAAGCGATTTTACGATGAGTTGTATAAGAATTGCTGAATTTATTTCACGCAAAATTATTTAGCTCTGGAGACTGGAATATAAGTGATATGAATGAAATACTCATTGATGTTACATATAGGAGAAGACTTATATTTCAATGAAGTTTTAAATTTTCAAGTATAATAAACTACTACAGTACTGTGGTTATTTTAAAAATATCCCCTCTGAATATATCGCATTTTAGAAATGTTTAAATAAAATTGCATTTCAGTTAGAAAGTGTTTCATAATCAATGGTTTATACATGATTGAACTTTCTTGCTCATATTAACATTGTGGTAAATTAAAAAAAAAAAAAAATACAATTCAAAGGCTTTTTTTTTTTAGGTCTGGTGGCAACTTTTCAAATAATGACGGAATTTAAAGAACTATTTTTTCAGTACTTTTTTCATAGTTACTCTTCGATTTTGCATTTAAAAACATGCGGTTTTTGTTTCTCCGTCATAGCTTTCAAATGGCTTTTAAAAAGCCTCGAAGTAACTACACGCTATTCAAACCATAATGCACGAATATCTGAATAATTAAACGAGATAAAAAAATATATTCACAAGCATCGACATTTTTTATAAGAAGGCCGGGAGAACTGAAACAGGAGATGAGACCAATTAATCAGGAAATCGATCGGCGCCATAAACGACTCTCCAGTCGTCCAGGGAAAAAGGAAGGTTCAATGTTTTTTCTCTCTCCCTGTAATTCCAGATCAACATTCTATACATTAGTAAAAGCTCTTGAGGAAAATATTGCGATCGATCAAAAAAATAATATATATATATATATATAATATACATATATAATATATATATATATATATATATATATAATATATATATAATATAATATATATATATAATATATATATATATATAATATAATATATATATATATATAATATATATATAAATAATATATATATAATATATATATATATATATATATATATATATATATATATATATATATATATAATATATATATAAAAATTAAATGATTTTAATCGAAAATTTTTTGCATAAACTACTGTATGTACAAAAAAACCCATCTCTAGCATATCTGTTACAAATGAGTAACTATAAGCCAAGTCTAAGGATAAAGATAGAAGGTTACATATCACTACATTGGAAAGGGGGATGAGAAGAATATTAGGATTCAAAAATCACAATTAAAAGTATATAAAAGTAAATAAAAATAAAACTCTGCAAAAATGAGAATAGGCAATAATAATCAGCTCAAGACAAGAGATCAAGAATAGAGAACAATCAATCGAAACCACACAAAAAATGGCGGTCAGTTCGAAATTGCATTCTCATCAGGACAGCCATACAATTCGAATTAAAACCGATAGATTAGCCAGTTTCTGACAATGGCGATAGTATTTAACTATAGACACCATTGGAGCTGTCTACTGGCTAGTGGAATTAGAAAAATAAATCAATTGAATTATACAAAAGCTGAAAAACAATACCTCCACGAACTGTAATGTGAAATAATAGCAGCACGTGTAAGATAAACTAGTAACTGAGCATTTCACCTCACTTCGTCAATGCGAGTGGGCGAGCATTTCACCTCACTTCGTCAATGCGAGTGGGAATGAATACAATTGAACGATACATAATAAGTATGGAGACTTTCGAAAATAGTAAACAGTATAGGACTCAGGACAAGTGGAAAATAGACATTCTAAAATAGTAAACAGTATTAGACTCAGGCCAAGTGGTAAGTAAGGTGATAAGAATGGGTGAATTTTCAAAAATGAGTTAACCAATCAAAGATAAATAATGCATGTGTAAAATTATTACGTGGTATATTTGAAATTATTAATAATATTATTTACAAATACTTCCGGATATAGGTAGTTTTGACAAATGCGTTTAAGTTTATTGATGTGGAGAAAGTGAAACTGAGGATCAGAAAGTCGATGTATTCGAAATAGCTGGTTTAAAATGATGTTTCTAAACAATTGAATAGAATTACAAGATTGATATGATAGCAGCTTTATGATAGTGAAGTTGTAAGAATCTTTTTTATCATATAGATTGGTGATTACATGATTATTGAGGGTATCTAAATTGAGGTCTAAAAAATTAACAGTTTGACTAACGCAAGGCTCATTAGGAATTAATTCTAGGTTAGACGGGTAAAAATCAATATTAATGGGATAGGAATCATCAATGATAATACAAATTAAGTCGTCAACATATCTATATATAATATATGAATTAGAGTTAAAATGACATTCATAATAATAAAGATATAAGTTAGCGAGTATACTACTACTACAGCCACCTTGTGGTACACCAGATGTTTGTAAATAAATGTTATCACCTTGGATAATATAATTGTTGTATAACACAAAGTGCAAGAGCATAGGAAAATTTTTGACATTAAAAGCATCATGATTGGAAGATATATAGTCATGATAAAGAGAGATAATAACTTTATGTAAATCTTTAATGACAATATTATTAAATAGGTCTTTAAAATCAAAGGTTTGGAAACCAAGAATTTGTGGTAACTTGCTAAGGTGATTAACTAAATCAAAACTATTAACTAAACTCTCGGCAGGCATTAGAGTTTATTGTGTTTTTTTGTGTATTTTTTTCTTTTCTGTATCTTTTAGTTAACCCAGACGTCAATATCTTTTATTGCTTATTTTTACATTTTAATCTAGACAAGTATTTCCACTATATGATATATATTCCAATATATTCCAATAATAGACCGGACACTAGGTAATGAAGAAAATTTACATCACGAATTCTAATTAAAATTCCCAATATAACCCCCCCCAAAAAACTATTTTGTCAGGTACGAATTTCAAATTTTAACTAATACCATAAGAATTGAATCGAAATTTTGGAGAGTAACAAAACAAGCATAGTAGAAAAGAGATTTTCATACGAAATATTCATAAATAAGCGAAGTGTGGACAAATAATTATATTCATCCGGAATGGAAGATATACAAAACTGTTAATACGTATGTGTCTGACTGAATCCCTACAACTGCGGGCAAAAGAGGGCCACATATAGTGGAAATACTTGTCTAGATTAAAATGTAAAAATAAGCAATAAAAGATATTGACGTCTGGGTTAACTAAAAGATACAGAAAAGAAAAAAATACACAAAAAAACACAATAAACTCTAATGCCTGCCGAGAGTTTAGTTAATAGTTTTGATTTAGTTAATCACCTTAGCAAGTTACCACAAATTCTTGGTTTCCAAACCTTTGATTTTAAAGACCTATTTAATAATATTGTCATTAAAGATTTACATAAAGTTATTATCTCTCTTTATCATGACTATATATCTTCCAATCATGATGCTTTTAATGTCAAAAATTTTCCTATGCTCTTGCACTTTGTGTTATACAACAATTATATTATCCAAGGTGATAACATTTATTTACAAACATCTGGTGTACCACAAGGTGGCTGTAGTAGTAGTATACTCGCTAACTTATATCTTTATTATTATGAATGTCATTTTAACTCTAATTCATATATTATATATAGATATGTTGACGACTTAATCTGTATTATCATTGATGATTCCTATCCAATTAACATTGATTTTTACCCCTCTAACCTAGAATTAATCCCTAATGAGCCTAATGTTCAAACTGTAAATTATCTAGACTTAAATTTAGATACCCTCCATAATTATGTTATTACCAATTTAATTGATAAAAAAGATTATTATAACTTTACTGTCATTAAGTTGCTATCATATCGATCTTGTAATTCTATTCATTGTTTAAAAACATCATTTTATACCAGCTATTTCGAATGCATCGACTTTCAGATCCCCAGTTTCACTATCTCCACATTAATAATCTTAAAAGCATTTGTCAAAATTACCAGTATCCGGAAGTATTTGTTAATAATATTATTAATAATTTCAAATACACCATATAGTAATTTTACAATTGCATTATTTATCCTTGATAACTCATTTTTGTTAATTTCACCCATTCTTATCACCTACCTAACTTTCTACTAGGCCTGGGTTTAATACTGCTTACTATTTTTGAAAGACTACTTTCCACTTGTCCTGAGTCCTATACTGATTACTACTTTTGAAAGTCTTCATTAAAAAAAAATGTCTGTTCATATGTTCAATATTATGATCATTCCGGTTTCAACTTGCTTTAACGATTAGATGTAGAATACTCTGCACTATGTTCGGCTGTAAGCATTTCGACTCACACGTGGTGATTGTATCTGTAAGTTTATATTTCTGGTTAATTCTTTTGGATTTTATTATTTCACCTTCCATTAGCCAGTAGACAGTTCCAATGGTGTCTATAGTCAAATACTATCGTCATTGTCAGAAACTGGCTATTCTTTCGGTTTTAATTCGAATTGTATGGCTGTCCTGACGATAATGCAATTTCGAACTAACTGCCATTTTTATGTAGTTTCTGTGGCACACAAATAATAAAAGAACTGAAATTATGATTAACATTATTTATCATTACGTTGTGCGTTGTGTTTTGCAATAACCTTCCAATTATTTAACTTTCGCGTAAGTCCTGTGAAGGAATTATTAATATTTTACCAAAAGGATTGCACCAATTTAAATTTAACAAAAACATTTATTAAAAACATAAAATACTTATTAAATTCAATAACAATATTTAATTATATTATTCCAGCGGAGGGGACATATGCGACCAGTACGGAAACGCCTAAATAGTGGTTAGGAGCAGATATCATTTTCAATGGGCACATACCTTCAAATCTGTCTTGTACTTTGTCAGCATCCGTCCTTAATATCGTCCATTTACCGGCATTAACTCTTGGTGTAATGCTCCGACACGTAAATTAGTTGAACATATTCTACTGCTGTAACTCTGCACAAATCAATACCATTATTTTTGAATATCTACGGAGCACTCTACATTTCTGGTCGTCGTTATGTCATAATGTCGGACAAGTATCAGAACAAGTCATCGTTGTTGTGTCGGTATTAAGTCATCACTGCGTCTTCTTCTAATGTCCTTTCTCGGTCACAAGTCGTGGTTCCCTTTTTCCCTTGGGGTTGTCACTCCCCCTTTGCTTTCATTTGCAGCATTCAGTGTGACGTAACAAAAAGTTTCTCCATTGGTTAATCATTGAACCAATGTCGCTACTTGACATCCCCGTAAGGGCCCCCTCTGTCTTGACACTCCTAAATTTATGGTTTGCTGTAAACCTCGGCGTCACTCAGACTGGCAGTATTGTCCGAAGTTTGGAATCAATAAATAACTGGCATAAATCTGTCTCACCAAAACACATGTGAGATCTATTTCTGGTCTCACGGTTTCAACTAATTGTTCTCCACGTCTTGATCTTTTATCTTGAGCTAATTATTATTGCCTTTTCTCATTTTTGCCGTGTTTGCTTTTCCTTATTATATATATATATATATATAATTATAATAATTGTACACTAATATTCCCCTCATCTCCATACCATTATAGTGATAAGTTACCTAATATTTTTATCCTTAGTCTTGGTCTATAGTTACTTATTTGTAACAGATAAGCTCGAGATAGGTTTTTTGTACTTACCGTAGTTTATGCATAGTTTTCGATTAAAAATTTCAATTTATATATATATATATATATATATATATATATATATATTGCTTGTTGCAATCATTTAAGTAGACTCTTGATTTATCAATAGTCACAATACATTGTTATACAACGTGTTCTGCGCTCAGTCACATGCTTAGGAAAAAGAAGGTGAACGTTGTGTTTTTAAAGATTTAAATATTTTATTTATTATTTTGTTTACAATATATACAAAAGTATTTAAAGGCCATTTAATTGTTTTCAGAGTCAGTAGACTTTTATAAAACTAAAGACCTTAGTTTTGAAATAACGGCAGAAGCACATACCTTCTTTGAATATTTATTTGATTTGATTTTTCTAGTTAAAAACAACGCGTGGCGATTTATTCCCTTTATTATTAATAATATTTCTTATTTTGCATTTAGAAATGCTAATTGTATGATTTTCACAGCCGCTTTTAATTCCAGAATAGGAATATCTCTCTCCAGAAGGAGTCTAAACATAACCTTTGATCTAAAGATTGTTTACGTGAGCCATTTTAAAAGTAGACGCGCTTCAACTACAAACAATAATTTCATTTTCATATAATAATCTGTTGCAAAATAATATTGCTTTGAATTATTTTATCCTTATTTTGTATCAAAACCTTTCTAAAATTCTGTAAACGTCCTCTGTACATGCACAATGACAGACATATTTCCAAAAATGTTCAAAATACACTACCTGAAATAGAAAATGTAACACCATGAAGCTTTGGCCGTATAATTATGCAAATTGTGATAAAAACTCAGATGGCCGATGTATGCAAATGATCTGAAATGCAAGTAGGCCACGGGATTAGAGCGCGGGATTAAAGGGATGGAAAAGGCAGATGAGCCAACAGTTGTTACCCCGTGTCGCCTACGAAAACCAATTTTCCAAGCTGTTTTTCGTTTCAGAAGACATGTGTTGCTGAACAGATGCCTGACTGACAACGCCGAAGTCCGTTTCCGCATTTAGACGATCATGAGAGGGGATTCATTTTAGGCCTAGGTACGGTTGAGTGGTCGTACCCGCGTATCGCCGCCGAAACACGCGTAGATGCGTTGCGTTCACTGTGCAGAGGATTTGGAAAAGATGGATTGAAGAAGGGCATGTGAATCGCCGCAGTGGTACAGGTCCATCCAGTCGTACGTCAGTAGGCGTTGATCGACACATTCGAAGCCATGCGGTGGCGGCCCCACAAACGACGACTGTCAACATTCTGCAGAATTTGTAGGGTGTTCTGATGAGTTTAGAAATTCAAACTCACCATAACATTTTTAATTATGCACAGAAATTTACATTTTACAATGAGGACATTTTCTCTCAACTTTCAGGTGGTCGAGGAGAAAGATTTTTATTTCCCAGGACCTTGACAACTAAATGGCTACAGACAGTAAAAGATTCCCAGATTGTAAAAAACACATGGGAAGTCTGGCTTCCCTCTTCCAAATGCGTATTATTCAAGAGACATAAAATAAAAATAAAAGGTTTGAAGGAGTGGGGACTGAATGTGTTTATGACAATTTATTGCTTACGTCTTTGCTCAAATCCTGAGAAAAAAATCTTTCTTCTCGACCAACTGAAAGCTGAGGGAAAACGTCCTCATTGCAAAAAGTAGATTTCTGTGCATAATTAAAAGTGTTATGGTGAGTTTGAATTTCTAAACTCATCACAACACAGGGTACATTGGATGTTCCAATATCAGCGAGAACAGTTTATCGACGATTGGCCGAAAGCGGCTTGCACTCAACCCGCCCTTTACGAAGACTACCACTGACAAGGCACCGACGTTGCAATGGTGTCGGGACCGAGTCTCTTGGACGACTGAATGGACAGGGTAGTGTTCAGCGACGAAATATCAGTTCTGTTTGTCGAATGACAGTCACCGTGTGAAAGCCTGGAGGTGATGTGGAAGCAGATCCAATCCTGCTGCGACTGTTGAACACCACACTGCTCGGCAATGAGGTATCAGGGTTTGGGGTGCCATCGGTTTGATAGCCGATCATCCCTGGTTCGTATCCGAGACATAATGACGGCACGACGATATGTGGATGAGGCGCTGCGGTCAGTTGCACTGTCCTATGTTCAGCGTTTGCAAAATGATGTTTTCCAGCAAGATAACACGCGACCGCACACGGCAGCCATCATCAGACAAGCCTTGCAAGGTATCCAGGTGCTTTCTTGGCCTCCGCTGCCTCAAGATCTTTCATCCATAGAGCATGTATGGGACGTGGTTGGCCGTCGTTTAACTGCCTTGCCCCCGTTTCAAACAAAGGACGACCTGTGGAGGATGGTTGAAGACATATGGCCACCCATCCCTCAGAAAACTATCAGAATGCTTATTGCATCTGTTCCTCGAAGGGTTGCTGCTTGTATTGCCGCAAGAGGTGGTCCTACTGCCTATTGATCACCCTATCTATGCCATTACTCTATTGCATCATCCTTCTAGAAATAACATCACTCATTTATATGTGCCATCTCTGTCTGTGTGTCCTTTATCATCACACTCCATTCGCTCTTTCATAGCGTTACATTTCCTGTGTCGGGTAGTATATATTCAAGACTTTTTAAAACGTGCGTTTCTATCAAAATCTTGAATTCGAAAATTTCGGTAAATCAATACTTTTTCTGTACTATAGTATGGACAATCTAACAGTTTACCACAATAATGGCAAGTGAAAGAAAAACCTAATGTCTGTAAGAATAATACAGCTAAGGCTTACGAGACGAGCTAGTGCTTATATCATTTTCTATTAAATAGCTGGGGATCTGGATAAAAATAAGACCTCTATCAGAAAATGCCAGCATCCAAAAGATTAACTCACAAAAGCATAACAAACGAAAAACAACCCGCCAGTACAAAGAAAAGTAGTTACATCTGGAAACGTTCGTCGGAAGATCAACTTATGAGAGGAAAGTCTTAAGAATAGCTGGAGTTAAAGAAAAAAGAAATGCTGTATTGCGCTGCAATCTGAACTCTCAGATATATGAGGCTTCAAAATTTAGACTGAAAAATTTTGCTAAAGCATGAAAACATTTTATGTGCCACAATTTTACAAATCTTTATGCTGCCAGTTTATTTAAATAGATGAAGAACGAATACTCCCTATTTCCTAACAATTAAACCTGCACTGGACCACAAAGCATAGTTTTTTAAAAACAATTTAGTTTAGTTCAATTTTCTTTGGTATGGCACTTGTTCAATTGAAACGAATGTTACGAGTTTAGTTTATACAAATACTAGTAGCATACCCGTTCTTCGTACGGAGTATATAATATAAAGAAACTTATAATTCGCAATTATGTGCAAATTCTGTTAAAATATTAAATTTATTGCTCCTAAAGAGAAGTTTAAGAATATCTGTTCTCACTATGTAAAATTATCTTCACGGGCAGATCTGAAGAATAAAACATCCTGGCCCCTTCTGTAAGCAAATTTACAAAAAAAAAAAAAAAAGGAATTGAATCAATATATACAATCCCGTACTACTTATAGTGTCGCAGATTAGAAAATATGCCAGTGTGTTAGTAGAAGATTACCCGTATTACAATACGAGTCTCAAAAATCTTTGCCAAAATAAAAGAGATGACTTAATAAATTGAAAATATGAATAATCCCCGTGCTCTTTATACCAGAAGGTCGTAATTGATTCTAATATATGCCAATATATATCAAAACATATGCCAATATACCTATACTACTTATATTCTCGTAGATTAGAAGATATACCCGTGTATTTGTAGAAGATTACTCGTACAACGTACAATATGAGTTTAAACAATTTTTGTCGTAATAAAACAATTGCATAATAACATGAAAATATCAATAATCCCCGAAAATATCAATAATAATAACGTTTAAACCTGAAGACCGTAATTGATATTATCCAGTCAAAAATGCTATAAGAAAAATCAAATCGTTCTTTTCTAAAATATATTTTATATCCCTTTATTTATTACTCAAATCGAAAAATAATAATTAAAATTAACAGACAGATTTAATTTAATTGCGTTTCTGAGCAACATGATATAAGATAGAATCTTTCTCATAAACTGCGAAATTAAATAGCCATTTTGATCTCTTTATACTTTTCATTGTTCAGCAAAAGCTTGTAAAAATAAACCATGGAGATAGAATTCCCATTTAAATCATGTTTCAAACAATTCATGTTTTCAGAAAGGGACTAATTAGCGCAAAAAATCTCCCATCAAACGCAGAGACACAGTTTTAATTCACTTACAAACGATTTTCAAGCTTTTCGTTTGGATAAACCACGGAGTTAGAGAGTAAAACTCCTAGAAAAAAGTTTCGTTTTTCATTAATATATCGATTCCTGGTCTTAGATACTCGAAACTTGGGCTAAATTTATGGGGGGCTATTTCCAGGCTATCCACAAAATTTCATCAAATTCGGTTCAGCCGTTCTCTCGTGATGACGGGACAAACAGACAGACAGATTTTCAATTTTATTTATATAGATTTAATGCTTAATATTTAGTTTTGTACCATGGTTATGTATCTTGTGCGAGTTGCACAAATCGTTGAAAACAGGAAAATATATCCATTTAACAGGCAGCAAACAGAAACAGAAACGAAATACAGTAATTTTTCGTTAAACCGGCATCCAATGGTTCGATATGTCTGACAAGTCAGGCACGTCTCTAGAACGGCATGTAAGTCTGTTCGGCTGCATTAGAAAATGCTCGTGAGATCGCGCAATTATGAAGATTTCAGCTCATTGAAGTTTACCTTATTATTTTAAAATTAAATTTATATATATATATAGGGTTAGCAAGAAATAAGTTTCCCACTTCAGACGGCTCTAGAATGCGTTCAAATGAGATAACATTTGAAATACAGATAATTCAAATGATACGCTTGACATTTATTTAATAAAAAATTTTAGTATCAACATTCACCTATAGATGGCGCTATAACACATATGGTATTTATTTGCATATATTGAAAAGGTGAAACATTATTTGCGTTACAGCGCATGCCTAGTAGCATTATTCTTTGGGATAAAAAGAAGGCGAATTCTGCACGAGCATTAGCTACTTCTCAGCACATCATGCCAACATTGCAAGAAAAAGTGCTACTGGTGAAACTGTTCTATCAGAACCAGCGGAAATACGTTGCAGCTGTAAAAGTATTCCGTCGTATGAAGCAGATACTACAAAGAGGTCCAATGTCTCCATGTGCCCTACGCAAGATGATAAAGAAATTTGAAACAACTGGGCATTCTTACAGGTAGAGGACGAAAGCCAATCTAGTCTTTTAGCGTCGAAAATGTGGCTACCGCGGCTGTTGAAGCCAGGAGTCATTCGCCGAATGGTAGTGTGAGTGCGCCAGTTGTTTCCCGTGTATTGGATATGCCGTATTTCACTGTACGAAAAATCTTATGGCGGATTTTGAATTTTTATCCCTACAAAATCAAGCCTGTGCACCTATTGCAGGACGGAGACTCAGAGGTTCGTAAAACTTTTGCGCTTCAGTTCCTTGCTCGAATGGCAGTTGACCATAGAACATTCTGTGGACTGAAGAAGCCCACTTTTGCCTCAATGGGCAAGTTAACACCCACAATTGTCGAATTTGGGCAGCGGAAAACCCTCACGCTATCCAGGAACAATCCTTGCATCCTGAAAAAGTAACAGTATGGTGTGGTTTTACGACTACCTTTATCATTGGACCGCATTTTTTTGAAGAGGTAACTGCAACTGAAATGAAAACCTGTTCCGTCACAGGACTACGGTACCGTGATATGCTGAGGGATTTTGTAAATCCCACAACTTCAACAGCGTGGATGCCTTCAGGACATCATTTTCATGCAGGATGGCGCACCTCCTCACATTGAGTGTAGTGTAAAGCAATTGCTAACACAGCATTTCACAGCTGAACGGATGATCAGCCGGCATTTTCCAACAGCACGGCCTCCTCGTTCGCCGTATATCACCCCCTGCGACTTTTGGTTGTGGGGTTTCCTCAAGGACAATATCTACCGTAAAAGGGCAGATCTGAAGGACAGCATTCAGCGCCATGTTCTTGATATTCCGGCAGACTCACTCCAGTCAGCTGTGAAAAATATGGTTCTGCGATTAGAGCACATTGTTGAACATAAAGGGGGACATATTGAGCAGTTTTAATGCTTCATTTTTAATATTATTTAACATTTATAAAGCCTATTAAATGTTGTTATGTGTATTACAGCGCCATCTATCGGCGGATTTTACTAAAAATTTTTATTTAATAAATGTCAATCGCATCATTTGAATTGTGTATTTCACATTTTATCTCATTTGGACCAATAGAACGCATTCTAGAGCCCTCTAAACTGGGAAACTTATTTCTTGCTAACCCTGTATATATATATATATATATATATATATATATATATATATATATATATATATATATATATATATATATATATATATATATATATATATATATATATATGTGTGTGTGTGTGTGTGAGAGAGAGAGAGATTTATCTATATCAAAATTCTCATTATTTACATTTTAAATCTCGGTTACATCTTCAACTAATTTTTCCCCAAAAAAGAAAGTCTTTATTTTCATATGTTTATCCATTATTTCTCAATAACTCTATATCAACTGCCTTATTTCCTTACTTATTCTTCATTTATTCTCTCACAGCTCATAATTATTTTCTCTAAATTATTTCCTATCCGAGTTTATATTCTTACATTGATCCAATAACACTAGCAGTTTAAAAAGGGCTTAGCCTCACTTGTGATTAGTATGTCCTCATATGCCTCCCCTTGCGATGTAACTATATATTGTGTGAACCAACGCAGACTGCATTGAGATTTCTTGAGAGCTGGTCGACGATCAGGAGCTTAGTCGACCTACGTAACTATATCTGTTTCGAGTGACATATAATAAAGTAGATCCTTCCGAGAGGTTGGTGGTAGGGGAAGGAGGGTACGGTCCCTGTGGATGCCTCACCCACTGGGTTCCGGTTTAAATTGGATGGCACTTTCAGGCCGTCGAAACGCTTACCTTACACCTTTCTGGTAGGTCGGACGGTCTGGGTCTCAACAACAACAACATAATAAAGTAGATTTTTGGTAATATGAAATGTCTCACCCCTGGACTATTGTAGCCTATATTATATATATATATATACATTATATATATATATATACATTATATATATATACCAGGGTGGTCAGAATTAAAACACCCCTCCTCTGAGCTCTCTATACATCGAACTACTCTGTGTAAAGTCTCCAAAATTTTTGAACCTACTATTCAAGACATGGGGAAAAGGATTACGTGAAAAAAAAAATTAGTTCCAGAAACACCGACAGGTGGCGCTGTACAACAGAAAATATGCTGAAAAGACACAAAATAATCACAAAAAAAAAAAAAAAACATGCGATATGGAATTTTTTCTTTGTAATTTCTTTTGCTGATATGAAAAAAAAAGAAGATACAAAAGTTGTTGTTGTTGAAACCCAGACCGTCCGACCTACCAGAAAGGTGTAAGGTAACTGTTTGGACGGTCGGGAAGTGCCGCCCAATTTAGACCGGAACCCAGTGGGGGAGGCATCCACAGGGACCGTACCCTCCTTCCCCTACCACCAACCTCTCGGAAGGACTTTCGGACCCACATGTTTAACGTGATCGTACTCCGCATGAACACGGCGGCAGTTTTGGCAGTGGCTGGAATCGAACCCGGGCCTACCGAGTGCAACTCCAGCGCGCTAACCAATGGGCTACCGCGCCCAGAAGATAGAAAAGTGAAGAAACTTAAACTGTCATTGTAACTAAAATTTCGCACTGCAAGCACAAAAATTTGCATAAATCCTTGGTTTGCAGCTACTATGTTCTGGGCATAAAAGGGAATAAAACTGGGAAATTTTCATTCTTATCAGCGATGGCTGTCACACTGCCAGAACGCGCTTTGCTTGTGAAGCTGTTTTATGAAAACAAAGGACATGCTGCAGCCGCACTTCAAGAGTTTCGTCGACTTAAGAATTTGTGCAAAGGACCATTACTTCCACAAGCTCTCGGGAGAATGATCGCTCAATTCGAGAAAACTGGACATCTTGGAGTTCAGCCGGGTCGAGGACGCAAATCGACTCGTTCAGATGTCGTTGACGATGTTGCCACCGCTATTGTTGAACAATCAATGGATAACGTTATAGGCTGTAGTAGTGGACGTGGAATGTCACGACACTTGGGTGTTCCTTACAGCACAGTGCGGAACGTACTGAGAAACATAGTGCATTTTTTCCCGTACAAAATTAGTCACAATCAGCACTTGCTGACCATCGACAGGGAGAAGCGGCCGACCTTTGTATTGACATTTCTGGCTAGAGTTGAAGTGGATGCATCGTGGCCATGGCAGATTCTATGGAGCGATGAAGCGCATTCCCATTTAAGTGGAACAGTCAACACCCATAACTGTTGCATTTGGGACACGGAAAACCCTCGTACCTTCCAAGAGATTCCACTTCACTCACCGAAAGTTACAGTCTTGTGTGGATTCACAGCCACATTCATTCTTGGACCTTTCTTTTTCGAAGAGGCTACTCCCAATGGCCCTGTGACATGTACCGTGACGGACAGGAGGTACAAAAACATGCTCGAAAATTTTGTTGTACCCCAACTGCAACAGTACCAACGTCTTGATTCAATTACCTTTATGCAAGATGGAGCGCCTCCACACATTGGACTCTGTGTACAGCAGTTTCTTCGGCAACATTTTACTAATGGTAGAGTAATTAGTCGTGCGTTTCCCACAACCTGACCATCGTTCTCCAGATCTTAATTCCTGTGATTTTTACCTGTGGGGATACTTAAAAAGTCTTGTTTATTGAGGACGTCTGGTAACCTTGGCAGATTTGAAAGACAGTATCACTCTGCATGTGAGAAGCATCTCAATCGACCAATTACGATCCGCAGTTGAACAAGCTGTCCACAGACTGCAGATTTTGCATCTGCAGTCTGAAGGGAATAATATTGAGCAGAATTACGTGCATAGATAAGGTCCTTGTGATATGAATGTTTGGTACGTTCGAATAAAATGTGTTCCAAATGTGTATTTTGTGTCTTTTCAGCATATTTTCTGTTGTACAGCGCCACCTACCGGTGTTTCTGGAACTATTTTTTTTTCGCGTAATCCCTTTTCCCCATGCCTTGAATAGTATGGTCAACAATTTTGGAGCCTTTACACTGAGTAGTTCGATCTATAGAGAGCTCAGAGTAGGGGTGTTTTAATTCTGGCCACCCGGTATATATATATACCACATACTAGTGTACAGTGTAATCCAGTCTGTGTAACGGTTAAGGCATTGTATTATTCTTTTTTAAATTACTAATAATCAAAATTGGTATCACGTCTGCATTCAACAAATAAAATTAAGGACAAAACAATGTAAAATCTGCCGTTTTTCGTACTTCACATCAACTCCCTAAAATTTTTGGTCAAATAAAACTTCATAAATTAAATCATCCTATGCGCCATATTGTTTCCAAATGTACAGGACCTACTTATTTTTTAGAGAAATCCCTTGCCCATTTCTTGAAACCGTATTTTAATAATCATAGTTTTTCCATTAGCTCTACTGAAAATTTCCTTAATTTATTATTTAAAACTAAATTTAATCCTAATAGTACTCTCCATAGTTTTGATGTCGTTTCCCTTTTCCCTGTTCCTTACCATCCCGAGGTTTTCCGTCCTTTTATTCATTTCTGTCATGAATTTGGTTTCAAGCCTGCTCACTCTAATATTACCACTTTATTTAATCGTATTCGTTCTGATAAACTTGAGAATATTGATGGCTTTAAAAGCTTTGCTGGGGTGTATGTAGTTCCCCTGCTGGGGGTATGTAGGTCCCCTGTTATTGCTAGGGTGTATGTAGTTAGAGTCGATTTGTAACTTTGATCTCGTTCAAATTTTAAGTTTTGCTGGGCGACTCATTCTCAACTCTATGCAATTCAAATCTCTTAATAGTTATTTATGACGCCATTCTCATGAAAATTACGTTTGACGGTTCTTCCGAAGTTTTGCTTTTCCTGTAACAAAATAATGTATTGATAGTATTTTTCTTATAAAATTTTTGCAATTTGAAAGCGTTTAAAGTGATTTTTGTATTTGTCGTGTATATATCTTGGATTATTTTGTATTAATTAATAGTAAGTTCATTTACCATTTTAAATTTTTATGCAAATTTGCTGTATAATTGGTCTCTATATATGAACTTACCACTCATGTAGCCACTGATGAAGGGCGCGTATTAACGCCCGAAAGCGCTCTGGCGGTTTTAAAATGTTTTGTACGTCTTTTAAGATGTTTTAATAAATGACTTTTCGTTTTAAAAACGTTTTGTCCTTAATTTTATTTTTTAAATTACTATTTTATTTCCCAAATTTTACCCCATTTTAACTGGACATCCGGTAATCCGGCCTAGCTGAAGCCCCGAAATTGCCGGATTATCGAAATTTTACTATATTCAGCATGCCAGTCTTACCATGCATCTGTCATCCTATTCACAGAATGAACTCAAACTGCATGAGGATGCGGGGGAAAAAATTATGAATATATAGCAAGTTTTCTTGATGTCATTGAAATTATAGTAAGTTTTCTTGATGTCATTGAAATTAACAGTAATACGGAGCTAGTCGAGTTCTAATAACGAAACGGATCCACTGATGTAGGTTAGTGCACTGACAGCACGATTCTAAGTTCTGGAATGCATTCTATCGACGGGTTTGAGATCATGAACCTAGACTTGCAACCTCGTGCAGTTTGATTTCAATTTTCATTCAATTTAAAGTTTGCTGTGCTGTAACACTGACCGCGTTGATCGCTAGGTTTGCAAAATCGAGGTAGAAAACAAGTTTTTTTCAAGCCCATGCAATTAAGGGTTATTTCGAGCTAATTACCTCTTGCAAAAGCGAAAGCAGTTCACCAATGCTGGATGTTATACAGGAAGCATAAATCCCCCGTGAGTCAGAATTTGAGCAAACTTGTATTCTACATTTACAGCAACAGACGAAGCTACGTGAAGCATCATGGAGTAGAGGCCCCACTCCCTCTCTATAAGACCTTTCCACATATTCAAAAAAATTACTACTTTATTTTTGTTTTCTTGTGAAACTTAAAACGTTAGAAGTTTCTGTACATAATATTTCAACGTATCACGGATAATTGCATAATTAGAATCTTGAGAATAATCTTTAAATATTAGAAGATTTTGTGTAATATGCTTCAACGTGCCATGTGTACATAATTACAATCTTGAGAATAATCTTTAAATATTAGAAGATTTTGTGTAATATGCTTCAACGTGCCATGTATACATAATTAAAATATTAAATAAATTAAAACATCAGAAAATTTTGCATTTAACGTGTTGTGCAAATACATAATTAGAAAGCTGGGAATAACTTTTTATGTATCACTTTATAATTAGAATGTTGAGAATTAATTAAAACAATAGAAGATTTTGCACATTATTCTTCAACGTGCAATGTATAATCACATAATTAGAATGTTTAAAATATATTAAAACATTAGAAAATGTTGTATATTATGCTTCAATCTGACATGTATGATTACATAATTAAAATGTTGAGAATATATATAAGAACGAAACCACTACTTTTAATTCAGCACAAACCTTTTATAGATATAGAAAATGTAAGCAACGTGATTACGTACAAATGCAGCATAGAGCTACTTCAACGATATATTGGATCCACTTTGTCAGTGCTAAACAGAACAAACAGGATAGCATAAAGATGAACTAAATAGAAGAAACAAGGGTGTAGAAGACCCAGACCGTCCGACTCATCCAAAGGACACGAGAAACAAGGGTGTGGAAACCCCAGGCCGTCCGACTCGTCCAGAGGACTTGAGTAACAAAGTGGACGACCGGGAGAAACAAGGGTGTTGTTGTTGTTGAGACCCAGACCGTCCGACCTACCAGAAAGGTGTAAGGTAACTGTATGGACGGCCGGGAAGTGCCACCCAATTTAGACCGGAACCCAGTGGGGGAGGCATCCACAGGGACCGTACCCTCCTTCCCCTACCACCAACCTCTCGGAAGGACTTACGGACCCACATGTTTAACGTGATCGTACTCCGCATGAACACGGCGGCATTTGTGGTAGCGTGCAAACCTAGCGCGCAAACCACGGGGATACCGCACCCGAGATGGCCAACAGCACGCGGTGTTCCGAGGTGGTCACCCACCAGGTACTAACCGCGCCCGATGCTGCTTGACTTCGGTGATCTAACGAGAACCGGTGTTTTCAGCACGGTACGGCCGTTGGCGGGAGAAACAAGGGTGTGTAAAGATTCAAGAAATTGAATTCAGGGGCCAACCAATTAAAAAAACAACAAGCCAAGGGGTCTACCTGAAAAATCTAATCAAACAGCAAAACGAAGACCATCCAATCTCAAAAAGAATGAATACAAAAGTTGGAGGGGCTGAAAGAGCAACACAAGTGCTCCAATAAGATGATAAAAGTTCCAACAAAACCAGAATAAGTGGACACATCCATCACAGGAAACTTCTAAAAGACTGGGAAATGTTGCTTGATGGTACCTCCTTCTCCTTAATAAAAATGTCTGGTACCGTCAATGCTTTCAGCATAACTCGCAAAAAAATCTAAAATATTCCATGAATTAAAAATTAAGCCATTTTCTCTTAAAGCCTTTAGCAACACAGCCATTACATAATTGCCATCTCTTAAAAAGCAAATCAATGCAACACACATTTGCACATTTACTCTCAGTCCATTACATTTTAAACATTCGTGGATGCTGTTTCTTATTCACGTCGCTTTTAAACAACTATTAAAAAGCTTCGAAATAATTGTTGATCATTCAAACCATAACGCTTGAATAAATTAATACTGAAAAGAAATAAAAACAGAGTAACTCAAAATTTACGGTTTTTGCACGTTTTTCTAAACGAACCAATAACTTAATAAATGGATCGGCAGCGCAAATCCTCAGAGATCCAGGGGGATAAAATGTGTGTGGGAAGGGGGGGGGGGGATTAATGTTTTTACACTCCTCCTTTAAGTATGAATCAACATTTGTTACAACAATTTATAGAATATAGCTTGAAGGGAAGAATGAATTACAAGAAAGCTGTGATTATACTGAATGCAAAAGAATATGCTCTATTTCTAAATAATTTTTGAAAAAGTTCACCAAATAAAATATGTTACGATAGGGAAAAAAATTAAACAAAATAAATAAATGTTCACCATTATCAAATGAGTGAATGATTTTTTAGTAGTTTTAACTAGAAATGACAGGATACTATTGTTTAAACGTTATCACGACCGCTCTCAAGGTATTATTGCTAATTTTATTTTAAGCAGTAATAAAACTAATGTTGATTTTTAAAGAGATCCAGTTTTAAGAAAGCTCTGATTTGTGTTGTTTTCCCAAATTATTGAAATTTGTAAAGACAGGTGAGTTTCCTAAGCCATTACATGTTTTTATTATTACTTTCTCTACAATAAAACTAACAATTAGACGCAGTTAGTAAGCCATATTTGTCATAACACGATACATCTGAGTAATTTCATAAAATAAATGAATGCTAGCTAAAATTTAAAAAACTAAATTCCATTTCCACCGTTTTGAACTTTTAAAACAATTCCTTAACAATTCTTTGGCAGGTATTTTGGTAAATTTTTGAACCCGGGTTAAAAAATTGAAATACATTGAACCCTTTGGGACATAATTTTTCAAATATTTTTTAAGCAGAGTTAAATTTCACACATTGCTTCGAAAATATTAGGAAATATATTCTAATTATCTATATATATATATATATATATATATAGATAGATAGATATAAACAGTTAGGTAGTTTTTTAAATAAAAATAACTGCGCATTCAGCAGGTGTATATAAGGAGCGATTCTGAATCTGTGGTCAAAATTTCTGTTGCATTTCGACTGCGGATATCTTACGTCTTTGATAGTCATTTCTGGCACACTGACAGCACATCGGTACGTAGACAACATTTTACGACCGGTTGTGTAACCGTTCCTTTTGGGACACCCCGGACTTACTTTTCAAAAAGATAATGCTCAGCCGCACACGGCACGTGTTGCTATGAATTATCTTCAAGCTTGCCCAACACTTCCTTGGCCTGTTAGGTCTCCTGATCTCTCTCCCATAGAGCACATTTGGGACGTTTATGGGAAGGCGATTGCAACCATTCCGGAATGTTGACGACTTAGCCCGACAGTTGGAGACAATTTGACAAGACATTCCGCAGGACACCATCCGTGAACTTTATCAGTCTATGCCACGCCGGGTGACATCTTACATCCAGAGGTGGACCAACGCCGTATTGACTTCCTCCCTTTGTATACGGTCAAAGTCTAAATCATTAATTTGTTCTGAAATTTTAATCGTTCCTTTTTCTATGCATGTTCTTCACATCCACCAATTTTTATCACAATCGGACAACTCCTTCTTGATGCGTCGATTTTTTTGTTATAGAGTGTATATAAAGAGATCACGTAACTTATTTCAAAACAAAATACGGCATCCATTTTTCCTCCGTGTAAAAATCGTGATTTTTAAAGATCGTTTAAATTTATATTTAGTATTGCTTCCGCCATAAAACTGCTTTATTTTTGCATATTATCTGAGAATCTAAATTCCGTGCCAAAGCAATTACAATATTTTTTATTTTACATAATCACTGAACTTTAATTATTTCTATAACAAACCCTAATTTCTATAGCATGCATGTAAGCAAATCAAGCGATTTTACGATGAGTTGTATAAGAATTGCTGAATTTATTTCACGCAAAATTATTTAGCTCTGGAGACTGGAATATAAGTGATATGAATGAAATACTCATTGATGTTACATATAGGAGAAGACTTATATTTCAATGAAGTTTTAAATTTTCAAGTATAATAAACTACTACAGTACTGTGGTTATTTTAAAAATATCCCCTCTGAATATATCGCATTTTAGAAATGTTTAAATAAAATTGCATTTCAGTTAGAAAGTGTTTCATAATCAATGGTTTATACATGATTGAACTTTCTTGCTCATATTAACATTGTGGTAAATTAAAAAAAAAAAAAAATACAATTCAAAGGCTTTTTTTTTTTAGGTCTGGTGGCAACTTTTCAAATAATGACGGAATTTAAAGAACTATTTTTTCAGTACTTTTTTCATAGTTACTCTTCGATTTTGCATTTAAAAACATGCGGTTTTTGTTTCTCCGTCATAGCTTTCAAATGGCTTTTAAAAAGCCTCGAAGTAACTACACGCTATTCAAACCATAATGCACGAATATCTGAATAATTAAACGAGATAAAAAAATATATTCACAAGCATCGACATTTTTTATAAGAAGGCCGGGAGAACTGAAACAGGAGATGAGACCAATTAATCAGGAAATCGATCGGCGCCATAAACGACTCTCCAGTCGTCCAGGGAAAAAGGAAGGTTCAATGTTTTTTCTCTCTCCCTGTAATTCCAGATCAACATTCTATACATTAGTAAAAGCTCTTGAGGAAAATATTGCGATCGATCAAAAAAATAATATATATATATATATATAATATACATATATAATATATATATATATATATATATATATAATATATATATAATATAATATATATATATAATATATATATATATATAATATAATATATATATATATAATATATATATAAATAATATATATATAATATATATATATATATATATATATATATATATATATATATATATATAATATATATATAAAAATTAAATGATTTTAATCGAAAATTTTTTGCATAAACTACTGTATGTACAAAAAAACCCATCTCTAGCATATCTGTTACAAATGAGTAACTATAAGCCAAGTCTAAGGATAAAGATAGAAGGTTACATATCACTACATTGGAAAGGGGGATGAGAAGAATATTAGGATTCAAAAATCACAATTAAAAGTATATAAAAGTAAATAAAAATAAAACTCTGCAAAAATGAGAATAGGCAATAATAATCAGCTCAAGACAAGAGATCAAGAATAGAGAACAATCAATCGAAACCACACAAAAAATGGCGGTCAGTTCGAAATTGCATTCTCATCAGGACAGCCATACAATTCGAATTAAAACCGATAGATTAGCCAGTTTCTGACAATGGCGATAGTATTTAACTATAGACACCATTGGAGCTGTCTACTGGCTAGTGGAATTAGAAAAATAAATCAATTGAATTATACAAAAGCTGAAAAACAATACCTCCACGAACTGTAATGTGAAATAATAGCAGCACGTGTAAGATAAACTAGTAACTGAGCATTTCACCTCACTTCGTCAATGCGAGTGGGCGAGCATTTCACCTCACTTCGTCAATGCGAGTGGGAATGAATACAATTGAACGATACATAATAAGTATGGAGACTTTCGAAAATAGTAAACAGTATAGGACTCAGGACAAGTGGAAAATAGACATTCTAAAATAGTAAACAGTATTAGACTCAGGCCAAGTGGTAAGTAAGGTGATAAGAATGGGTGAATTTTCAAAAATGAGTTAACCAATCAAAGATAAATAATGCATGTGTAAAATTATTACGTGGTATATTTGAAATTATTAATAATATTATTTACAAATACTTCCGGATATAGGTAGTTTTGACAAATGCGTTTAAGTTTATTGATGTGGAGAAAGTGAAACTGAGGATCAGAAAGTCGATGTATTCGAAATAGCTGGTTTAAAATGATGTTTCTAAACAATTGAATAGAATTACAAGATTGATATGATAGCAGCTTTATGATAGTGAAGTTGTAAGAATCTTTTTTATCATATAGATTGGTGATTACATGATTATTGAGGGTATCTAAATTGAGGTCTAAAAAATTAACAGTTTGACTAACGCAAGGCTCATTAGGAATTAATTCTAGGTTAGACGGGTAAAAATCAATATTAATGGGATAGGAATCATCAATGATAATACAAATTAAGTCGTCAACATATCTATATATAATATATGAATTAGAGTTAAAATGACATTCATAATAATAAAGATATAAGTTAGCGAGTATACTACTACTACAGCCACCTTGTGGTACACCAGATGTTTGTAAATAAATGTTATCACCTTGGATAATATAATTGTTGTATAACACAAAGTGCAAGAGCATAGGAAAATTTTTGACATTAAAAGCATCATGATTGGAAGATATATAGTCATGATAAAGAGAGATAATAACTTTATGTAAATCTTTAATGACAATATTATTAAATAGGTCTTTAAAATCAAAGGTTTGGAAACCAAGAATTTGTGGTAACTTGCTAAGGTGATTAACTAAATCAAAACTATTAACTAAACTCTCGGCAGGCATTAGAGTTTATTGTGTTTTTTTGTGTATTTTTTTCTTTTCTGTATCTTTTAGTTAACCCAGACGTCAATATCTTTTATTGCTTATTTTTACATTTTAATCTAGACAAGTATTTCCACTATATGATATATATTCCAATATATTCCAATAATAGACCGGACACTAGGTAATGAAGAAAATTTACATCACGAATTCTAATTAAAATTCCCAATATAACCCCCCCCAAAAAACTATTTTGTCAGGTACGAATTTCAAATTTTAACTAATACCATAAGAATTGAATCGAAATTTTGGAGAGTAACAAAACAAGCATAGTAGAAAAGAGATTTTCATACGAAATATTCATAAATAAGCGAAGTGTGGACAAATAATTATATTCATCCGGAATGGAAGATATACAAAACTGTTAATACGTATGTGTCTGACTGAATCCCTACAACTGCGGGCAAAAGAGGGCCACATATAGTGGAAATACTTGTCTAGATTAAAATGTAAAAATAAGCAATAAAAGATATTGACGTCTGGGTTAACTAAAAGATACAGAAAAGAAAAAAATACACAAAAAAACACAATAAACTCTAATGCCTGCCGAGAGTTTAGTTAATAGTTTTGATTTAGTTAATCACCTTAGCAAGTTACCACAAATTCTTGGTTTCCAAACCTTTGATTTTAAAGACCTATTTAATAATATTGTCATTAAAGATTTACATAAAGTTATTATCTCTCTTTATCATGACTATATATCTTCCAATCATGATGCTTTTAATGTCAAAAATTTTCCTATGCTCTTGCACTTTGTGTTATACAACAATTATATTATCCAAGGTGATAACATTTATTTACAAACATCTGGTGTACCACAAGGTGGCTGTAGTAGTAGTATACTCGCTAACTTATATCTTTATTATTATGAATGTCATTTTAACTCTAATTCATATATTATATATAGATATGTTGACGACTTAATCTGTATTATCATTGATGATTCCTATCCAATTAACATTGATTTTTACCCCTCTAACCTAGAATTAATCCCTAATGAGCCTAATGTTCAAACTGTAAATTATCTAGACTTAAATTTAGATACCCTCCATAATTATGTTATTACCAATTTAATTGATAAAAAAGATTATTATAACTTTACTGTCATTAAGTTGCTATCATATCGATCTTGTAATTCTATTCATTGTTTAAAAACATCATTTTATACCAGCTATTTCGAATGCATCGACTTTCAGATCCCCAGTTTCACTATCTCCACATTAATAATCTTAAAAGCATTTGTCAAAATTACCAGTATCCGGAAGTATTTGTTAATAATATTATTAATAATTTCAAATACACCATATAGTAATTTTACAATTGCATTATTTATCCTTGATAACTCATTTTTGTTAATTTCACCCATTCTTATCACCTACCTAACTTTCTACTAGGCCTGGGTTTAATACTGCTTACTATTTTTGAAAGACTACTTTCCACTTGTCCTGAGTCCTATACTGATTACTACTTTTGAAAGTCTTCATTAAAAAAAAATGTCTGTTCATATGTTCAATATTATGATCATTCCGGTTTCAACTTGCTTTAACGATTAGATGTAGAATACTCTGCACTATGTTCGGCTGTAAGCATTTCGACTCACACGTGGTGATTGTATCTGTAAGTTTATATTTCTGGTTAATTCTTTTGGATTTTATTATTTCACCTTCCATTAGCCAGTAGACAGTTCCAATGGTGTCTATAGTCAAATACTATCGTCATTGTCAGAAACTGGCTATTCTTTCGGTTTTAATTCGAATTGTATGGCTGTCCTGACGATAATGCAATTTCGAACTAACTGCCATTTTTATGTAGTTTCTGTGGCACACAAATAATAAAAGAACTGAAATTATGATTAACATTATTTATCATTACGTTGTGCGTTGTGTTTTGCAATAACCTTCCAATTATTTAACTTTCGCGTAAGTCCTGTGAAGGAATTATTAATATTTTACCAAAAGGATTGCACCAATTTAAATTTAACAAAAACATTTATTAAAAACATAAAATACTTATTAAATTCAATAACAATATTTAATTATATTATTCCAGCGGAGGGGACATATGCGACCAGTACGGAAACGCCTAAATAGTGGTTAGGAGCAGATATCATTTTCAATGGGCACATACCTTCAAATCTGTCTTGTACTTTGTCAGCATCCGTCCTTAATATCGTCCATTTACCGGCATTAACTCTTGGTGTAATGCTCCGACACGTAAATTAGTTGAACATATTCTACTGCTGTAACTCTGCACAAATCAATACCATTATTTTTGAATATCTACGGAGCACTCTACATTTCTGGTCGTCGTTATGTCATAATGTCGGACAAGTATCAGAACAAGTCATCGTTGTTGTGTCGGTATTAAGTCATCACTGCGTCTTCTTCTAATGTCCTTTCTCGGTCACAAGTCGTGGTTCCCTTTTTCCCTTGGGGTTGTCACTCCCCCTTTGCTTTCATTTGCAGCATTCAGTGTGACGTAACAAAAAGTTTCTCCATTGGTTAATCATTGAACCAATGTCGCTACTTGACATCCCCGTAAGGGCCCCCTCTGTCTTGACACTCCTAAATTTATGGTTTGCTGTAAACCTCGGCGTCACTCAGACTGGCAGTATTGTCCGAAGTTTGGAATCAATAAATAACTGGCATAAATCTGTCTCACCAAAACACATGTGAGATCTATTTCTGGTCTCACGGTTTCAACTAATTGTTCTCCACGTCTTGATCTTTTATCTTGAGCTAATTATTATTGCCTTTTCTCATTTTTGCCGTGTTTGCTTTTCCTTATTATATATATATATATATATAATTATAATAATTGTACACTAATATTCCCCTCATCTCCATACCATTATAGTGATAAGTTACCTAATATTTTTATCCTTAGTCTTGGTCTATAGTTACTTATTTGTAACAGATAAGCTCGAGATAGGTTTTTTGTACTTACCGTAGTTTATGCATAGTTTTCGATTAAAAATTTCAATTTATATATATATATATATATATATATATATATATATATTGCTTGTTGCAATCATTTAAGTAGACTCTTGATTTATCAATAGTCACAATACATTGTTATACAACGTGTTCTGCGCTCAGTCACATGCTTAGGAAAAAGAAGGTGAACGTTGTGTTTTTAAAGATTTAAATATTTTATTTATTATTTTGTTTACAATATATACAAAAGTATTTAAAGGCCATTTAATTGTTTTCAGAGTCAGTAGACTTTTATAAAACTAAAGACCTTAGTTTTGAAATAACGGCAGAAGCACATACCTTCTTTGAATATTTATTTGATTTGATTTTTCTAGTTAAAAACAACGCGTGGCGATTTATTCCCTTTATTATTAATAATATTTCTTATTTTGCATTTAGAAATGCTAATTGTATGATTTTCACAGCCGCTTTTAATTCCAGAATAGGAATATCTCTCTCCAGAAGGAGTCTAAACATAACCTTTGATCTAAAGATTGTTTACGTGAGCCATTTTCAAAGTAGACGCGCTTCAACTACAAACAATAATTTCATTTTCATATAATAATCTGTTGCAAAATAATATTGCTTTGAATTATTTTATCCTTATTTTGTATCAAAACCTTTCTAAAATTCTGTAAACGTCCTCTGTACATGCACAATGACAGACATATTTCCAAAAATGTTCAAAATACACTACCTGAAATAGAAAATGTAACACCATGAAGCTTTGGCCGTATAATTATGCAAATTGTGATAAAAACTCAGATGGCCGATGTATGCAAATGATCTGAAATGCAAGTAGGCCACGGGATTAGAGCGCGGGATTAAAGGGATGGAAAAGGCAGATGAGCCAACAGTTGTTACCCCGTGTCGCCTACGAAAACCAATTTTCCAAGCTGTTTTTCGTTTCAGAAGACATGTGTTGCTGAACAGATGCCTGACTGACAACGCCGAAGTCCGTTTCCGCATTTAGACGATCATGAGAGGGGATTCATTTTAGGCCTAGGTACGGTTGAGTGGTCGTACCCGCGTATCGCCGCCGAAACACGCGTAGATGCGTTGCGTTCACTGTGCAGAGGATTTGGAAAAGATGGATTGAAGAAGGGCATGTGAATCGCCGCAGTGGTACAGGTCCATCCAGTCGTACGTCAGTAGGCGTTGATCGACACATTCGAAGCCATGCGGTGGCGGCCCCACAAACGACGACTGTCAACATTCTGCAGAATTTGTAGGGTGTTCTGATGAGTTTAGAAATTCAAACTCACCATAACATTTTTAATTATGCACAGAAATTTACATTTTACAATGAGGACATTTTCTCTCAACTTTCAGGTGGTCGAGGAGAAAGATTTTTATTTCCCAGGACCTTGACAACTAAATGGCTACAGACAGTAAAAGATTCCCAGATTGTAAAAAACACATGGGAAGTCTGGCTTCCCTCTTCCAAATGCGTATTATTCAAGAGACATAAAATAAAAATAAAAGGTTTGAAGGAGTGGGGACTGAATGTGTTTATGACAATTTATTGCTTACGTCTTTGCTCAAATCCTGAGAAAAAAATCTTTCTTCTCGACCAACTGAAAGCTGAGGGAAAACGTCCTCATTGCAAAAAGTAGATTTCTGTGCATAATTAAAAGTGTTATGGTGAGTTTGAATTTCTAAACTCATCACAACACAGGGTACATTGGATGTTCCAATATCAGCGAGAACAGTTTATCGACGATTGGCCGAAAGCGGCTTGCACTCAACCCGCCCTTTACGAAGACTACCACTGACAAGGCACCGACGTTGCAATGGTGTCGGGACCGAGTCTCTTGGACGACTGAATGGACAGGGTAGTGTTCAGCGACGAAATATCAGTTCTGTTTGTCGAATGACAGTCACCGTGTGAAAGCCTGGAGGTGATGTGGAAGCAGATCCAATCCTGCTGCGACTGTTGAACACCACACTGCTCGGCAATGAGGTATCAGGGTTTGGGGTGCCATCGGTTTGATAGCCGATCATCCCTGGTTCGTATCCGAGACATAATGACGGCACGACGATATGTGGATGAGGCGCTGCGGTCAGTTGCACTGTCCTATGTTCAGCGTTTGCAAAATGATGTTTTCCAGCAAGATAACACGCGACCGCACACGGCAGCCATCATCAGACAAGCCTTGCAAGGTATCCAGGTGCTTTCTTGGCCTCCGCTGCCTCAAGATCTTTCATCCATAGAGCATGTATGGGACGTGGTTGGCCGTCGTTTAACTGCCTTGCCCCCGTTTCAAACAAAGGACGACCTGTGGAGGATGGTTGAAGACATATGGCCACCCATCCCTCAGAAAACTATCAGAATGCTTATTGCATCTGTTCCTCGAAGGGTTGCTGCTTGTATTGCCGCAAGAGGTGGTCCTACTGCCTATTGATCACCCTATCTATGCCATTACTCTATTGCATCATCCTTCTAGAAATAACATCACTCATTTATATGTGCCATCTCTGTCTGTGTGTCCTTTATCATCACACTCCATTCGCTCTTTCATAGCGTTACATTTCCTGTGTCGGGTAGTATATATTCAAGACTTTTTAAAACGTGCGTTTCTATCAAAATCTTGAATTCGAAAATTTCGGTAAATCAATACTTTTTCTGTACTATAGTATGGACAATCTAACAGTTTACCACAATAATGGCAAGTGAAAGAAAAACCTAATGTCTGTAAGAATAATACAGCTAAGGCTTACGAGACGAGCTAGTGCTTATATCATTTTCTATTAAATAGCTGGGGATCTGGATAAAAATAAGACCTCTATCAGAAAATGCCAGCATCCAAAAGATTAACTCACAAAAGCATAACAAACGAAAAACAACCCGCCAGTACAAAGAAAAGTAGTTACATCTGGAAACGTTCGTCGGAAGATCAACTTATGAGAGGAAAGTCTTAAGAATAGCTGGAGTTAAAGAAAAAAGAAATGCTGTATTGCGCTGCAATCTGAACTCTCAGATATATGAGGCTTCAAAATTTAGACTGAAAAATTTTGCTAAAGCATGAAAACATTTTATGTGCCACAATTTTACAAATCTTTATGCTGCCAGTTTATTTAAATAGATGAAGAACGAATACTCCCCATTTCCTAACAATTAAACCTGCACTGGACCACAAAGCATAGTTTTTTAAAAACAATTTAGTTTAGTTCAATTTTCTTTGGTATGGCACTTGTTCAATTGAAACGAATGTTACGAGTTTAGTTTATACAAATACTAGTAGCATACCCGTTCTTCGTACGGAGTATATAATATAAAGAAACTTATAATTCGCAATTATGTGCAAATTCTGTTAAAATATTAAATTTATTGCTCCTAAAGAGAAGTTTAAGAATATCTGTTCTCACTATGTAAAATTATCTTCACGGGCAGATCTGAAGAATAAAACATCCTGGCCCCTTCTGTAAGCAAATTTACAAAAAAAAAAAAAAAAGGAATTGAATCAATATATACAATCCCGTACTACTTATAGTGTCGCAGATTAGAAAATATGCCAGTGTGTTAGTAGAAGATTACCCGTATTACAATACGAGTCTCAAAAATCTTTGCCAAAATAAAAGAGATGACTTAATAAATTGAAAATATGAATAATCCCCGTGCTCTTTATACCAGAAGGTCGTAATTGATTCTAATATATGCCAATATATATCAAAACATATGCCAATATACCTATACTACTTATATTCTCGTAGATTAGAAGATATACCCGTGTATTTGTAGAAGATTACTCGTACAACGTACAATATGAGTTTAAACAATTTTTGTCGTAATAAAACAATTGCATAATAACATGAAAATATCAATAATCCCCGAAAATATCAATAATAATAACGTTTAAACCTGAAGACCGTAATTGATATTATCCAGTCAAAAATGCTATAAGAAAAATCAAATCGTTCTTTTCTAAAATATATTTTATATCCCTTTATTTATTACTCAAATCGAAAAATAATAATTAAAATTAACAGACAGATTTAATTTAATTGCGTTTCTGAGCAACATGATATAAGATAGAATCTTTCTCATAAACTGCGAAATTAAATAGCCATTTTGATCTCTTTATACTTTTCATTGTTCAGCAAAAGCTTGTAAAAATAAACCATGGAGATAGAATTCCCATTTAAATCATGTTTCAAACAATTCATGTTTTCAGAAAGGGACTAATTAGCGCAAAAAATCTCCCATCAAACGCAGAGACACAGTTTTAATTCACTTACAAACGATTTTCAAGCTTTTCGTTTGGATAAACCACGGAGTTAGAGAGTAAAACTCCTAGAAAAAAGTTTCGTTTTTCATTAATATATCGATTCCTGGTCTTAGATACTCGAAACTTGGGCTAAATTTATGGGGGGCTATTTCCAGGCTATCCACAAAATTTCATCAAATTCGGTTCAGCCGTTCTCTCGTGATGACGGGACAAACAGACAGACAGATTTTCAATTTTATTTATATAGATTTAATGCTTAATATTTAGTTTTGTACCATGGTTATGTATCTTGTGCGAGTTGCACAAATCGTTGAAAACAGGAAAATATATCCATTTAACAGGCAGCAAACAGAAACAGAAACGAAATACAGTAATTTTTCGTTAAACCGGCATCCAATGGTTCGATATGTCTGACAAGTCAGGCACGTCTCTAGAACGGCATGTAAGTCTGTTCGGCTGCATTAGAAAATGCTCGTGAGATCGCGCAATTATGAAGATTTCAGCTCATTGAAGTTTACCTTATTATTTTAAAATTAAATTTATATATATATATAGGGTTAGCAAGAAATAAGTTTCCCACTTCAGACGGCTCTAGAATGCGTTCAAATGAGATAACATTTGAAATACAGATAATTCAAATGATACGCTTGACATTTATTTAATAAAAAATTTTAGTATCAACATTCACCTATAGATGGCGCTATAACACATATGGTATTTATTTGCATATATTGAAAAGGTGAAACATTATTTGCGTTACAGCGCATGCCTAGTAGCATTATTCTTTGGGATAAAAAGAAGGCGAATTCTGCACGAGCATTAGCTACTTCTCAGCACATCATGCCAACATTGCAAGAAAAAGTGCTACTGGTGAAACTGTTCTATCAGAACCAGCGGAAATACGTTGCAGCTGTAAAAGTATTCCGTCGTATGAAGCAGATACTACAAAGAGGTCCAATGTCTCCATGTGCCCTACGCAAGATGATAAAGAAATTTGAAACAACTGGGCATTCTTACAGGTAGAGGACGAAAGCCAATCTAGTCTTTTAGCGTCGAAAATGTGGCTACCGCGGCTGTTGAAGCCAGGAGTCATTCGCCGAATGGTAGTGTGAGTGCGCCAGTTGTTTCCCGTGTATTGGATATGCCGTATTTCACTGTACGAAAAATCTTATGGCGGATTTTGAATTTTTATCCCTACAAAATCAAGCCTGTGCACCTATTGCAGGACGGAGACTCAGAGGTTCGTAAAACTTTTGCGCTTCAGTTCCTTGCTCGAATGGCAGTTGACCATAGAACATTCTGTGGACTGAAGAAGCCCACTTTTGCCTCAATGGGCAAGTTAACACCCACAATTGTCGAATTTGGGCAGCGGAAAACCCTCACGCTATCCAGGAACAATCCTTGCATCCTGAAAAAGTAACAGTATGGTGTGGTTTTACGACTACCTTTATCATTGGACCGCATTTTTTTGAAGAGGTAACTGCAACTGAAATGAAAACCTGTTCCGTCACAGGACTACGGTACCGTGATATGCTGAGGGATTTTGTAAATCCCACAACTTCAACAGCGTGGATGCCTTCAGGACATCATTTTCATGCAGGATGGCGCACCTCCTCACATTGAGTGTAGTGTAAAGCAATTGCTAACACAGCATTTCACAGCTGAACGGATGATCAGCCGGCATTTTCCAACAGCACGGCCTCCTCGTTCGCCGTATATCACCCCCTGCGACTTTTGGTTGTGGGGTTTCCTCAAGGACAATATCTACCGTAAAAGGGCAGATCTGAAGGACAGCATTCAGCGCCATGTTCTTGATATTCCGGCAGACTCACTCCAGTCAGCTGTGAAAAATATGGTTCTGCGATTAGAGCACATTGTTGAACATAAAGGGGGACATATTGAGCAGTTTTAATGCTTCATTTTTAATATTATTTAACATTTATAAAGCCTATTAAATGTTGTTATGTGTATTACAGCGCCATCTATCGGCGGATTTTACTAAAAATTTTTATTTAATAAATGTCAATCGCATCATTTGAATTGTGTATTTCACATTTTATCTCATTTGGACCAATAGAACGCATTCTAGAGCCCTCTAAACTGGGAAACTTATTTCTTGCTAACCCTGTATATATATATATATATATATATATATATATATATATATATATATATATATATATGTGTGTGTGTGTGTGTGAGAGAGAGAGAGATTTATCTATATCAAAATTCTCATTATTTACATTTTAAATCTCGGTTACATCTTCAACTAATTTTTCCCCAAAAAAGAAAGTCTTTATTTTCATATGTTTATCCATTATTTCTCAATAACTCTATATCAACTGCCTTATTTCCTTACTTATTCTTCATTTATTCTCTCACAGCTCATAATTATTTTCTCTAAATTATTTCCTATCCGAGTTTATATTCTTACATTGATCCAATAACACTAGCAGTTTAAAAAGGGCTTAGCCTCACTTGTGATTAGTATGTCCTCATATGCCTCCCCTTGCGATGTAACTATATATTGTGTGAACCAACGCAGACTGCATTGAGATTTCTTGAGAGCTGGTCGACGATCAGGAGCTTAGTCGACCTACGTAACTATATCTGTTTCGAGTGACATATAATAAAGTAGATCCTTCCGAGAGGTTGGTGGTAGGGGAAGGAGGGTACGGTCCCTGTGGATGCCTCACCCACTGGGTTCCGGTTTAAATTGGATGGCACTTTCAGGCCGTCGAAACGCTTACCTTACACCTTTCTGGTAGGTCGGACGGTCTGGGTCTCAACAACAACAACATAATAAAGTAGATTTTTGGTAATATGAAATGTCTCACCCCTGGACTATTGTAGCCTATATTATATATATATATATACATTATATATATATATATACATTATATATATATACCAGGGTGGTCAGAATTAAAACACCCCTCCTCTGAGCTCTCTATACATCGAACTACTCTGTGTAAAGTCTCCAAAATTTTTGAACCTACTATTCAAGACATGGGGAAAAGGATTACGTGAAAAAAAAAATTAGTTCCAGAAACACCGACAGGTGGCGCTGTACAACAGAAAATATGCTGAAAAGACACAAAATAATCACAAAAAAAAAAAAAAAACATGCGATATGGAATTTTTTCTTTGTAATTTCTTTTGCTGATATGAAAAAAAAAGAAGATACAAAAGTTGTTGTTGTTGAAACCCAGACCGTCCGACCTACCAGAAAGGTGTAAGGTAACTGTTTGGACGGTCGGGAAGTGCCGCCCAATTTAGACCGGAACCCAGTGGGGGAGGCATCCACAGGGACCGTACCCTCCTTCCCCTACCACCAACCTCTCGGAAGGACTTTCGGACCCACATGTTTAACGTGATCGTACTCCGCATGAACACGGCGGCAGTTTTGGCAGTGGCTGGAATCGAACCCGGGCCTACCGAGTGCAACTCCAGCGCGCTAACCAATGGGCTACCGCGCCCAGAAGATAGAAAAGTGAAGAAACTTAAACTGTCATTGTAACTAAAATTTCGCACTGCAAGCACAAAAATTTGCATAAATCCTTGGTTTGCAGCTACTATGTTCTGGGCATAAAAGGGAATAAAACTGGGAAATTTTCATTCTTATCAGCGATGGCTGTCACACTGCCAGAACGCGCTTTGCTTGTGAAGCTGTTTTATGAAAACAAAGGACATGCTGCAGCCGCACTTCAAGAGTTTCGTCGACTTAAGAATTTGTGCAAAGGACCATTACTTCCACAAGCTCTCGGGAGAATGATCGCTCAATTCGAGAAAACTGGACATCTTGGAGTTCAGCCGGGTCGAGGACGCAAATCGACTCGTTCAGATGTCGTTGACGATGTTGCCACCGCTATTGTTGAACAATCAATGGATAACGTTATAGGCTGTAGTAGTGGACGTGGAATGTCACGACACTTGGGTGTTCCTTACAGCACAGTGCGGAACGTACTGAGAAACATAGTGCATTTTTTCCCGTACAAAATTAGTCACAATCAGCACTTGCTGACCATCGACAGGGAGAAGCGGCCGACCTTTGTATTGACATTTCTGGCTAGAGTTGAAGTGGATGCATCGTGGCCATGGCAGATTCTATGGAGCGATGAAGCGCATTCCCATTTAAGTGGAACAGTCAACACCCATAACTGTTGCATTTGGGACACGGAAAACCCTCGTACCTTCCAAGAGATTCCACTTCACTCACCGAAAGTTACAGTCTTGTGTGGATTCACAGCCACATTCATTCTTGGACCTTTCTTTTTCGAAGAGGCTACTCCCAATGGCCCTGTGACATGTACCGTGACGGACAGGAGGTACAAAAACATGCTCGAAAATTTTGTTGTACCCCAACTGCAACAGTACCAACGTCTTGATTCAATTACCTTTATGCAAGATGGAGCGCCTCCACACATTGGACTCTGTGTACAGCAGTTTCTTCGGCAACATTTTACTAATGGTAGAGTAATTAGTCGTGCGTTTCCCACAACCTGACCATCGTTCTCCAGATCTTAATTCCTGTGATTTTTACCTGTGGGGATACTTAAAAAGTCTTGTTTATTGAGGACGTCTGGTAACCTTGGCAGATTTGAAAGACAGTATCACTCTGCATGTGAGAAGCATCTCAATCGACCAATTACGATCCGCAGTTGAACAAGCTGTCCACAGACTGCAGATTTTGCATCTGCAGTCTGAAGGGAACCATATTGAGCAGCATTACCTGCATCGATAAGGTCCTTGTGATATGAATGTTTGGTACGTTCGAATAAAATGTGTTCCAAATGTGTATTTTGTGTCTTTTCAGCATATTTTCTGTTGTACAGCGCCACCTACCGGTGTTTCTGGAACTATTTTTTTTTCGCGTAATCCCTTTTCCCCATGCCTTGAATAGTATGGTCAACAATTTTGGAGCCTTTACACTGAGTAGTTCGATCTATAGAGAGCTCAGAGTAGGGGTGTTTTAATTCTGGCCACCCGGTATATATATATACCACATACTAGTGTACAGTGTAATCCAGTCTGTGTAACGGTTAAGGCATTGTATTATTCTTTTTTAAATTACTAATAATCAAAATTGGTATCACGTCTGCATTCAACAAATAAAATTAAGGACAAAACAATGTAAAATCTGCCGTTTTTCGTACTTCACATCAACTCCCTAAAATTTTTGGTCAAATAAAACTTCATAAATTAAATCATCCTATGCGCCATATTGTTTCCAAATGTACAGGACCTACTTATTTTTTAGAGAAATCCCTTGCCCATTTCTTGAAACCGTATTTTAATAATCATAGTTTTTCCATTAGCTCTACTGAAAATTTCCTTAATTTATTATTTAAAACTAAATTTAATCCTAATAGTACTCTCCATAGTTTTGATGTCGTTTCCCTTTTCCCTGTTCCTTACCATCCCGAGGTTTTCCGTCCTTTTATTCATTTCTGTCATGAATTTGGTTTCAAGCCTGCTCACTCTAATATTACCACTTTATTTAATCGTATTCGTTCTGATAAACTTGAGAATATTGATGGCTTTAAAAGCTTTGCTGGGGTGTATGTAGTTCCCCTGCTGGGGGTATGTAGGTCCCCTGTTATTGCTAGGGTGTATGTAGTTAGAGTCGATTTGTAACTTTGATCTCGTTCAAATTTTAAGTTTTGCTGGGCGACTCATTCTCAACTCTATGCAATTCAAATCTCTTAATAGTTATTTATGACGCCATTCTCATGAAAATTACGTTTGACGGTTCTTCCGAAGTTTTGCTTTTCCTGTAACAAAATAATGTATTGATAGTATTTTTCTTATAAAATTTTTGCAATTTGAAAGCGTTTAAAGTGATTTTTGTATTTGTCGTGTATATATCTTGGATTATTTTGTATTAATTAATAGTAAGTTCATTTACCATTTTAAATTTTTATGCAAATTTGCTGTATAATTGGTCTCTATATATGAACTTACCACTCATGTAGCCACTGATGAAGGGCGCGTATTAACGCCCGAAAGCGCTCTGGCGGTTTTAAAATGTTTTGTACGTCTTTTAAGATGTTTTAATAAATGACTTTTCGTTTTAAAAACGTTTTGTCCTTAATTTTATTTTTTAAATTACTATTTTATTTCCCAAATTTTACCCCATTTTAACTGGACATCCGGTAATCCGGCCTAGCTGAAGCCCCGAAATTGCCGGATTATCGAAATTTTACTATATTCAGCATGCCAGTCTTACCATGCATCTGTCATCCTATTCACAGAATGAACTCAAACTGCATGAGGATGCGGGGGAAAAAATTATGAATATATAGCAAGTTTTCTTGATGTCATTGAAATTATAGTAAGTTTTCTTGATGTCATTGAAATTAACAGTAATACGGAGCTAGTCGAGTTCTAATAACGAAACGGATCCACTGATGTAGGTTAGTGCACTGACAGCACGATTCTAAGTTCTGGAATGCATTCTATCGACGGGTTTGAGATCATGAACCTAGACTTGCAACCTCGTGCAGTTTGATTTCAATTTTCATTCAATTTAAAGTTTGCTGTGCTGTAACACTGACCGCGTTGATCGCTAGGTTTGCAAAATCGAGGTAGAAAACAAGTTTTTTTCAAGCCCATGCAATTAAGGGTTATTTCGAGCTAATTACCTCTTGCAAAAGCGAAAGCAGTTCACCAATGCTGGATGTTATACAGGAAGCATAAATCCCCCGTGAGTCAGAATTTGAGCAAACTTGTATTCTACATTTACAGCAACAGACGAAGCTACGTGAAGCATCATGGAGTAGAGGCCCCACTCCCTCTCTATAAGACCTTTCCACATATTCAAAAAAATTACTACTTTATTTTTGTTTTCTTGTGAAACTTAAAACGTTAGAAGTTTCTGTACATAATATTTCAACGTATCACGGATAATTGCATAATTAGAATCTTGAGAATAATCTTTAAATATTAGAAGATTTTGTGTAATATGCTTCAACGTGCCATGTGTACATAATTACAATCTTGAGAATAATCTTTAAATATTAGAAGATTTTGTGTAATATGCTTCAACGTGCCATGTATACATAATTAAAATATTAAATAAATTAAAACATCAGAAAATTTTGCATTTAACGTGTTGTGCAAATACATAATTAGAAAGCTGGGAATAACTTTTTATGTATCACTTTATAATTAGAATGTTGAGAATTAATTAAAACAATAGAAGATTTTGCACATTATTCTTCAACGTGCAATGTATAATCACATAATTAGAATGTTTAAAATATATTAAAACATTAGAAAATGTTGTATATTATGCTTCAATCTGACATGTATGATTACATAATTAAAATGTTGAGAATATATATAAGAACGAAACCACTACTTTTAATTCAGCACAAACCTTTTATAGATATAGAAAATGTAAGCAACGTGATTACGTACAAATGCAGCATAGAGCTACTTCAACGATATATTGGATCCACTTTGTCAGTGCTAAACAGAACAAACAGGATAGCATAAAGATGAACTAAATAGAAGAAACAAGGGTGTAGAAGACCCAGACCGTCCGACTCATCCAAAGGACACGAGAAACAAGGGTGTGGAAACCCCAGGCCGTCCGACTCGTCCAGAGGACTTGAGTAACAAAGTGGACGACCGGGAGAAACAAGGGTGTTGTTGTTGTTGAGACCCAGACCGTCCGACCTACCAGAAAGGTGTAAGGTAACTGTATGGACGGCCGGGAAGTGCCACCCAATTTAGACCGGAACCCAGTGGGGGAGGCATCCACAGGGACCGTACCCTCCTTCCCCTACCACCAACCTCTCGGAAGGACTTACGGACCCACATGTTTAACGTGATCGTACTCCGCATGAACACGGCGGCATTTGTGGTAGCGTGCAAACCTAGCGCGCAAACCACGGGGATACCGCACCCGAGATGGCCAACAGCACGCGGTGTTCCGAGGTGGTCACCCACCAGGTACTAACCGCGCCCGATGCTGCTTGACTTCGGTGATCTAACGAGAACCGGTGTTTTCAGCACGGTACGGCCGTTGGCGGGAGAAACAAGGGTGTGTAAAGATTCAAGAAATTGAATTCAGGGGCCAACCAATTAAAAAAACAACAAGCCAAGGGGTCTACCTGAAAAATCTAATCAAACAGCAAAACGAAGACCATCCAATCTCAAAAAGAATGAATACAAAAGTTGGAGGGGCTGAAAGAGCAACACAAGTGCTCCAATAAGATGATAAAAGTTCCAACAAAACCAGAATAAGTGGACACATCCATCACAGGAAACTTCTAAAAGACTGGGAAATGTTGCTTGATGGTACCTCCTTCTCCTTAATAAAAATGTCTGGTACCGTCAATGCTTTCAGCATAACTCGCAAAAAAATCTAAAATATTCCATGAATTAAAAATTAAGCCATTTTCTCTTAAAGCCTTTAGCAACACAGCCATTACATAATTGCCATCTCTTAAAAAGCAAATCAATGCAACACACATTTGCACATTTACTCTCAGTCCATTACATTTTAAACATTCGTGGATGCTGTTTCTTATTCACGTCGCTTTTAAACAACTATTAAAAAGCTTCGAAATAATTGTTGATCATTCAAACCATAACGCTTGAATAAATTAATACTGAAAAGAAATAAAAACAGAGTAACTCAAAATTTACGGTTTTTGCACGTTTTTCTAAACGAACCAATAACTTAATAAATGGATCGGCAGCGCAAATCCTCAGAGATCCAGGGGGATAAAATGTGTGTGGGAAGGGGGGGGGGGATTAATGTTTTTACACTCCTCCTTTAAGTATGAATCAACATTTGTTACAACAATTTATAGAATATAGCTTGAAGGGAAGAATGAATTACAAGAAAGCTGTGATTATACTGAATGCAAAAGAATATGCTCTATTTCTAAATAATTTTTGAAAAAGTTCACCAAATAAAATATGTTACGATAGGGAAAAAAATTAAACAAAATAAATAAATGTTCACCATTATCAAATGAGTGAATGATTTTTTAGTAGTTTTAACTAGAAATGACAGGATACTATTGTTTAAACGTTATCACGACCGCTCTCAAGGTATTATTGCTAATTTTATTTTAAGCAGTAATAAAACTAATGTTGATTTTTAAAGAGATCCAGTTTTAAGAAAGCTCTGATTTGTGTTGTTTTCCCAAATTATTGAAATTTGTAAAGACAGGTGAGTTTCCTAAGCCATTACATGTTTTTATTATTACTTTCTCTACAATAAAACTAACAATTAGACGCAGTTAGTAAGCCATATTTGTCATAACACGATACATCTGAGTAATTTCATAAAATAAATGAATGCTAGCTAAAATTTAAAAAACTAAATTCCATTTCCACCGTTTTGAACTTTTAAAACAATTCCTTAACAATTCTTTGGCAGGTATTTTGGTAAATTTTTGAACCCGGGTTAAAAAATTGAAATACATTGAACCCTTTGGGACATAATTTTTCAAATATTTTTTAAGCAGAGTTAAATTTCACACATTGCTTCGAAAATATTAGGAAATATATTCTAATTATCTATATATATATATATATATATATATAGATAGATAGATATAAACAGTTAGGTAGTTTTTTAAATAAAAATAACTGCGCATTCAGCAGGTGTATATAAGGAGCGATTCTGAATCTGTGGTCAAAATTTCTGTTGCATTTCGACTGCGGATATCTTACGTCTTTGATAGTCATTTCTGGCACACTGACAGCACATCGGTACGTAGACAACATTTTACGACCGGTTGTGTAACCGTTCCTTTTGGGACACCCCGGACTTACTTTTCAAAAAGATAATGCTCAGCCGCACACGGCACGTGTTGCTATGAATTATCTTCAAGCTTGCCCAACACTTCCTTGGCCTGTTAGGTCTCCTGATCTCTCTCCCATAGAGCACATTTGGGACGTTTATGGGAAGGCGATTGCAACCATTCCGGAATGTTGACGACTTAGCCCGACAGTTGGAGACAATTTGACAAGACATTCCGCAGGACACCATCCGTGAACTTTATCAGTCTATGCCACGCCGGGTGACATCTTACATCCAGAGGTGGACCAACGCCGTATTGACTTCCTCCCTTTGTATACGGTCAAAGTCTAAATCATTAATTTGTTCTGAAATTTTAATCGTTCCTTTTTCTATGCATGTTCTTCACATCCACCAATTTTTATCACAATCGGACAACTCCTTCTTGATGCGTCGATTTTTTTGTTATAGAGTGTATATAAAGAGATCACGTAACTTATTTCAAAACAAAATACGGCATCCATTTTTCCTCCGTGTAAAAATCGTGATTTTTAAAGATCGTTTAAATTTATATTTAGTATTGCTTCCGCCATAAAACTGCTTTATTTTTGCATATTATCTGAGAATCTAAATTCCGTGCCAAAGCAATTACAATATTTTTTATTTTACATAATCACTGAACTTTAATTATTTCTATAACAAACCCTAATTTCTATAGCATGCATGTAAGCAAATCAAGCGATTTTACGATGAGTTGTATAAGAATTGCTGAATTTATTTCACGCAAAATTATTTAGCTCTGGAGACTGGAATATAAGTGATATGAATGAAATACTCATTGATGTTACATATAGGAGAAGACTTATATTTCAATGAAGTTTTAAATTTTCAAGTATAATAAACTACTACAGTACTGTGGTTATTTTAAAAATATCCCCTCTGAATATATCGCATTTTAGAAATGTTTAAATAAAATTGCATTTCAGTTAGAAAGTGTTTCATAATCAATGGTTTATACATGATTGAACTTTCTTGCTCATATTAACATTGTGGTAAATTAAAAAAAAAAAAAATACAATTCAAAGGCTTTTTTTTTTTAGGTCTGGTGGCAACTTTTCAAATAATGACGGAATTTAAAGAACTATTTTTTCAGTACTTTTTTCATAGTTACTCTTCGATTTTGCATTTAAAAACATGCGGTTTTTGTTTCTCCGTCATAGCTTTCAAATGGCTTTTAAAAAGCCTCGAAGTAACTACACGCTATTCAAACCATAATGCACGAATATCTGAATAATTAAACGAGATAAAAAAATATATTCACAAGCATCGACATTTTTTATAAGAAGGCCGGGAGAACTGAAACAGGAGATGAGACCAATTAATCAGGAAATCGATCGGCGCCATAAACGACTCTCCAGTCGTCCAGGGAAAAAGGAAGGTTCAATGTTTTTTCTCTCTCCCTGTAATTCCAGATCAACATTCTATACATTAGTAAAAGCTCTTGAGGAAAATATTGCGATCGATCAAAAAAATAATATATATATATATATATAATATACATATATAATATATATATATATATATATATATATAATATATATATAATATAATATATATATATAATATATATATATATATAATATAATATATATATATATAATATATATATAAATAATATATATATAATATATATATATATATATATATATATATATATATATATATATATATATAATATATATATAAAAATTAAATGATTTTAATCGAAAATTTTTTGCATAAACTACTGTATGTACAAAAAAACCCATCTCTAGCATATCTGTTACAAATGAGTAACTATAAGCCAAGTCTAAGGATAAAGATAGAAGGTTACATATCACTACATTGGAAAGGGGGATGAGAAGAATATTAGGATTCAAAAATCACAATTAAAAGTATATAAAAGTAAATAAAAATAAAACTCTGCAAAAATGAGAATAGGCAATAATAATCAGCTCAAGACAAGAGATCAAGAATAGAGAACAATCAATCGAAACCACACAAAAAATGGCGGTCAGTTCGAAATTGCATTCTCATCAGGACAGCCATACAATTCGAATTAAAACCGATAGATTAGCCAGTTTCTGACAATGGCGATAGTATTTAACTATAGACACCATTGGAGCTGTCTACTGGCTAGTGGAATTAGAAAAATAAATCAATTGAATTATACAAAAGCTGAAAAACAATACCTCCACGAACTGTAATGTGAAATAATAGCAGCACGTGTAAGATAAACTAGTAACTGAGCATTTCACCTCACTTCGTCAATGCGAGTGGGCGAGCATTTCACCTCACTTCGTCAATGCGAGTGGGAATGAATACAATTGAACGATACATAATAAGTATGGAGACTTTCGAAAATAGTAAACAGTATAGGACTCAGGACAAGTGGAAAATAGACATTCTAAAATAGTAAACAGTATTAGACTCAGGCCAAGTGGTAAGTAAGGTGATAAGAATGGGTGAATTTTCAAAAATGAGTTAACCAATCAAAGATAAATAATGCATGTGTAAAATTATTACGTGGTATATTTGAAATTATTAATAATATTATTTACAAATACTTCCGGATATAGGTAGTTTTGACAAATGCGTTTAAGTTTATTGATGTGGAGAAAGTGAAACTGAGGATCAGAAAGTCGATGTATTCGAAATAGCTGGTTTAAAATGATGTTTCTAAACAATTGAATAGAATTACAAGATTGATATGATAGCAGCTTTATGATAGTGAAGTTGTAAGAATCTTTTTTATCATATAGATTGGTGATTACATGATTATTGAGGGTATCTAAATTGAGGTCTAAAAAATTAACAGTTTGACTAACGCAAGGCTCATTAGGAATTAATTCTAGGTTAGACGGGTAAAAATCAATATTAATGGGATAGGAATCATCAATGATAATACAAATTAAGTCGTCAACATATCTATATATAATATATGAATTAGAGTTAAAATGACATTCATAATAATAAAGATATAAGTTAGCGAGTATACTACTACTACAGCCACCTTGTGGTACACCAGATGTTTGTAAATAAATGTTATCACCTTGGATAATATAATTGTTGTATAACACAAAGTGCAAGAGCATAGGAAAATTTTTGACATTAAAAGCATCATGATTGGAAGATATATAGTCATGATAAAGAGAGATAATAACTTTATGTAAATCTTTAATGACAATATTATTAAATAGGTCTTTAAAATCAAAGGTTTGGAAACCAAGAATTTGTGGTAACTTGCTAAGGTGATTAACTAAATCAAAACTATTAACTAAACTCTCGGCAGGCATTAGAGTTTATTGTGTTTTTTTGTGTATTTTTTTCTTTTCTGTATCTTTTAGTTAACCCAGACGTCAATATCTTTTATTGCTTATTTTTACATTTTAATCTAGACAAGTATTTCCACTATATGATATATATTCCAATATATTCCAATAATAGACCGGACACTAGGTAATGAAGAAAATTTACATCACGAATTCTAATTAAAATTCCCAATATAACCCCCCCCAAAAAACTATTTTGTCAGGTACGAATTTCAAATTTTAACTAATACCATAAGAATTGAATCGAAATTTTGGAGAGTAACAAAACAAGCATAGTAGAAAAGAGATTTTCATACGAAATATTCATAAATAAGCGAAGTGTGGACAAATAATTATATTCATCCGGAATGGAAGATATACAAAACTGTTAATACGTATGTGTCTGACTGAATCCCTACAACTGCGGGCAAAAGAGGGCCACATATAGTGGAAATACTTGTCTAGATTAAAATGTAAAAATAAGCAATAAAAGATATTGACGTCTGGGTTAACTAAAAGATACAGAAAAGAAAAAAATACACAAAAAAACACAATAAACTCTAATGCCTGCCGAGAGTTTAGTTAATAGTTTTGATTTAGTTAATCACCTTAGCAAGTTACCACAAATTCTTGGTTTCCAAACCTTTGATTTTAAAGACCTATTTAATAATATTGTCATTAAAGATTTACATAAAGTTATTATCTCTCTTTATCATGACTATATATCTTCCAATCATGATGCTTTTAATGTCAAAAATTTTCCTATGCTCTTGCACTTTGTGTTATACAACAATTATATTATCCAAGGTGATAACATTTATTTACAAACATCTGGTGTACCACAAGGTGGCTGTAGTAGTAGTATACTCGCTAACTTATATCTTTATTATT
>OX578148.1:20892671-21022671 GCA_951213105.1 Amaurobius ferox | reverse complement strand
TATTGTGATTCTTAAAATTACAGATAGCTTTAACAAAATCGAATTATACACGATTTAAATATATTTAATAATAAGGATCGTTCATACTTTCGTCTACTCTAAAGGAGTGAAATATGTAATAACATTCAAGGTTTCGAGTTTGCAAAAAATTGACATAAGAATATGTATTTGTTTTTATAATAAAAAAAAATATTAAAATATTGTAACCATTAGAATACAGATAACTTTAATAAACATCGAGTTATGCACGATTTAAATATATTTAACTAGCAGCGATTACCCGAAGTTGCTCTTGATTTACGACGCAAAACTCTGATAAAAATTACACCAGAACATATAGAGCCGTGAATCTTATACATTATTTTTTCACTGTGAAAGAAGTAAATTCATTGCATTATGTAAGAAAAAAAATCATTGCATTATGTAAGAAAAAAAATCATTGCATTATGTAAGAAAAAAAATCATTGCATTATATAAGTCATAGCTGCTTCCGGCACGCCCTTCGTAGCTAGGTCCTCCGGGCAATGTCTCGGAATGTGATTATTAGGTGTCTACAATTGTTATACAGTCAATATATAAAGTTTGAAAGGAAAACTAAAATGACTCTTAAACGCTAGGCAACAATGCAAATGTTAACAAATTAAATGACATTATCCTAATTTGTTAGGTTCTATCGCAATACTTGCTTGTAAACCACATTTTTTGATTTTCCTCCCGGAGCTAAAACATACAAATTTTGTGAAGTTCCTGCTCCTGAGCATGCCACATACAATTGGCCATTAGAGAAGCAAGAACTTTCTAAATTCATGCCTGCAAACTTAAGGGTTTGTCCTTGAGCTTTGTTGATGGTCATGGCAAATGCCAGTCTAACTGGGATCTGGATTCGTTTGTAGCTAAATGGTAGGTCGGTTGGTTGGTATCAACGGTATGCGAGGTATGAATATGTCCTCTTTTCTTCTATGACATTTGGTAAAATATTTTTGACACAGAGCCGTGTTCCATTGCATAGTTTTGGTGGGTCTAGATTCCGAAGAAGCATTATTGATGATCCTTTCTTTAACTTCAAGATTTAAGAAGGCATTCCAGGTGGGTCAAGGTAGTTCAGAAATTCTAGCGGGTAATTAACGGCATTATCGGTGTTCACTGCAGAGACAAATGACTTGTCATGATACAAAATGCTGATAATTAAATAACCATTAATCCTCACAAAATGTTGATAATTAAATAACTATTTTGATTTATTAATACTTTTCGTTGTTAAGTAAGCCTGTGAAAAATAAACCATGGTGATAGAGTTTCCATTTAAATTCATATTTCAAACCTGCGATTTTCAAAAGTGACTAATACGTTCAATAAACTCCCTCAAAACTCAGAGATTTAATTGACTTTCACGTTTTAAACCAACGATGTCTAACCTTTTTCGTGGAGTAAAACTCTTAGGAAAAAAGTTTCATTTTCCATCAATATCTCGAAAACCCCAAGTCTTACAAACTCAAAACTTGGACCAAATTTATGGAGGGATATTTCCAAGCTACTTACAAAATTTCATTAAATACGGTACAGCTGTTCTCCCGTGATGATGCGACAAACGAAAGTTTCATTTTTCACTAATATCTCGAGAGCTGCTCTTAGTCCTTTGGACGAGTCGGACGGTCTGGGTCTTCAACTAATATCTCGAGAACGCCTGGTTGTAGAAACAGACTAAATTTTAAGAACATAGACTAAATTTTAAGTGATGCTATTTCAAGACTGCCCACCAAATTTCATCAAATTCGGTTCAGCCGTTCTCCCGTGATGTTGGATCATACATACATACATTTCTTCTTTATATATATAGATAAGGGTCGTTAATGCTTTCGTCTACTCTAAACGAGTGAAATAGGTAATAAAATTCTAGGTTTGCTTGAAAAGAATAGCATATAAATGATTATCAGCGTTCAAATACAAAATTATTACTCAAAGTATATTTTCTCATGAACGGAACGAGCTAGATGCACGAGATTGATGTCACCCAATTTATCGCATGATATTACATATGAAAAGTGAACATGTTTCTCAACAGTTAATATTTTTTCTTAATTTAAGGGATATTTTGATAAATTTATTTGAAAAATGTGCAATATCTCGAGAACGGTTCTTGCTAGCGTTCTAAAGTTTATGTTAATCGTTTTCTAAGGAAAAATTACATAAAAAATGTCTATTTTCGTAAATTTATTAAAGGTTTTGATTTTTTGATGATTTTTTTAAAATTTCACTCGAAAATTTAGGGGGTTCTGAACTTTCGATTGCATTTAAAAACAATAGGCTTCCAGTATTCACGGATTGTAATTTTTGTATCAAATTTCATTCAAATAGGTCCATTTGTTCGTCAGTTATCGTCTCCACACACACACACACACACACACACACACACACACACACACAGAGAGAGAGAGAGAGAGAGAGAGAGACATCACCCCAGAAACATCTGATTTGGGTTCAGTGATGCTTGAAACGTGCTCTCCCGTTGAAAACTCGAATTCGATTTTTCGACCCCGTCACAATACTTTACTTATACATTATATGTATATAAGGAAATTAATAATAATACCATTCTCTAAGCTTTATTTTTCACGTCTTAAAAGTTTTATTATAGATTCACATAGAAACATTACAAACGTATCAGAAATGTCAAAACCCCTATAATTTTGCGATTTTCTAATATCAGCGTTTTTCGCACTATTTTGGTCATTGAACCCTTTTGAAATTTTTTTTTTAATTTTAAAGAAAATTTACATAACACTATCATGTCACGAAACTCTTGAAATACTGTCGCGGAATCCTTTTGAAAAACGTTGTTCTAAATCAAATCTGCTACCAGCTTTTAAAATGACTCTCCAGTTCCTCAAACAAAAACACCGTTTGCGGAAACAAAATGATTCAGACGAAAAATAAAAACAACATGTAGTTATGCCCCCCCCCCCCCTCTAAAAATATCTTGCAGCTTAGCCATGTCTACCAGGGCCTATTGAACATTTGTACCTGACGTCACTACGGGCAAATCAACTTCTTGTTGGAAGGAAAAATCGCCACTTTGCTATCCCATGTTAGACTAAGCTTTTCTGCTACTTTAGGCTTTCTTGCTGTTTTTTTTTCCTTCTACGAATAAATAAATAAATTATATATATATATCCAAACCTCCTATACACAATTTCTCCATATGCCCTTCTCAAAGATTTGTTAACGATAAGATGACTGGAACCATGTTTATTCCGTCCAAGATGGCGGCGCAAATAACAAGAGCCCCTATATATAAAAGAGTCTTACAAATAAGCATGACGTCACATTGTGAAGTACGTACAAATGGTCATCAATACAGAAGTTAAATGATAGTCGACATTCCCTATCTGTTCCATTCGCCATACAATATAACCTAACGGGGTAGACATTGCGAAATATCTCTCTCCTGGAAATACGCCGGCACTTGAGGGTTTGGCGCCAGTCTCAGCAAAAATGTGTCCACATTTCCTTTCGTTTATTCACACTGGAAACATTATTTCGAATACTATTATACTAAACATAAAAGTTACTGGGTCAGTAGACACTGCCTACAATGTCTCCCCTTGACGACTGATTATTTAAAAAATTATTATTTATCGATGATTACACAGGCCTGCAAAATGAGTCATGAAAAGTTGTCTGGGAACAAACAAACTATTCCTGATGTATTTTTAGCCGATAATTTAAAATATCACTTCCAGACTTATCACGTAAGGATTTCTCACAAAATGGATCTCGATATTACACGAAAATAGCTTTAAAACGCATTATATTAAGTAAATTAACATTAAAATTTTCGGTAAACATTTTTGGAATGAAAGTTTTGGAAAAAATATTTTTAGATAGTTATATTTCCTTGTGGCATCTTTTTCTTTTTCCTTTAAAACTTTTTTTTTTATAACTTTTTCTGTGAAATTCTTTTCCGGTCTCGTCTCTGTGCAACATCCAACAATAGTCTGCACCATGTTGACATTCCACCTGCCCTGATACTTTCTTTCCATCTCCTTAATGTTTTGGTGGAATTACTCTCCTTGCTCTTCGCTGACAGCTCTCCCACATTCTCAGGAATGTAGTCTAAGTGACAGATGAGAAAGTGCAGTTTTAAGCTCATGGAGCAACACAAATCCTAAAATTTCTGTAGCACGTCTTTTCATTTTTACAGTGATTTACTAAAAATTTGGTCACCACCTCTTTAAAAGCTTTCCACGCTTCTTTTTCAAAAGTCCCCCCCCCCCCGCACCTTCAAATAGTTTAGCCTTCATAAGTTTTCTGATGTCTGGACTGACAAAAATACGTTCTTTCAATTTTGCTCTAGCTAATCCCAAAAACGTTGCGCAAATGTATTTAAAACACTCTTTTCTTGTTTATTACACTTACTTTTTGTTTATTACAATCAAAGAAAACCAAATAAGTGGTTAAGAAATCATTTATTAAAATCTCCTTATTATGACGCACAAAATCACATAGCCAAAGCACTTTCGGACATAATCATGACCTTCATCAGTGGCGATGTAAAATAAAGTGCGAACAAGTGTTTAAATATAGGGCATACCTGCCAGGCAATATTTACATACATCAACTACATACCAAATTACATACATCAATTTATATATTTTTAAATACTTTCCTTATATACATAATGTATAAGGAAAGTATTGTGACGGGGTCGAAAATTCGAATTCGAGTTTTCGACGGGAGAGCACGTTTCAAGCATTCCTGATCACGAATCAAACATTTTTAAAGTGGTGTCTATTTGTGTGTGTGTGTGTCTGAAAGTATGTGTGTGTGTGTATGTATGTGTGTGTGTGTGTGTCAGTGAGTCTGTGGAGACGATAACTGATGAACGAATAGACCGATTCGAACGAAATTTGGTACAAAAATCACAATCCGTAAACACTGGAAGCCTATTGTTTTATACGCAATCGAATGTTCAGAACCCCCCTAAATTCTCGAGGGAAATTTTGAAAAAATAGTCAAAAAATCAAAACGACTAATAAAGTTGCGCCAATAGATATTTCTTATGTAATTTTTTATTAGAAAACGATTGACATAAATTTTAAAACGCTAACATGAACCGTTCTCGAGATATTGCACATTTTTCAAAAAAATTATCAAAAAGTTATATAAAATAAAAAAATATATTTCCTATTAAGAAACATGTTCACTTTTCATATGTAATACTATGCGATAAATTTGGTGACATCATTTTCGTGGAACTAGCTCGTTCCATTCATGAAAAAAGATACTTTGAATAATAATTTTGTATTTGAATGCCAATAGTCATTTATCTACTATAAGAATAACTTATTTCTCCGTCCATAACGCTTGGCGATATTTTGGCGACGAATTTGGCGGAATGTCGCCAACTTGGTGACATTTTTAATTGTTACCAAGTTAACAAAAATCTCGTCAAATGGATAAAAATGACGCCAAATCAATGAAAATGACGACTAATTGAAGGAAATTCAATATCTTGGAAAGAATATAAGTATCTACTATAAGAAACACCTATTTTTTTTACTGTAAAAGTAGTAAATTCATTGTATTATATAAGGAAAGTCATGTGTTGCCCACATCAGATTTTTTTAAAAAACAACGAAGTAAAATAAATAATCATAAAAATGCATATTACAATAAGAAATAAGAGTTTAATAACCAACATGAATGTCAACTAAAAATGAAAAGCAACCACTATTGAATTTTTAGCAAATCATATAAAGGCTTGACCAGCAAAGAGTCAAGAACGAGTTGCCAAGCATAACTAAGGGTCAGAACGGGGTCAAAATTGCAAACAGAATTACGGCAAATATAAATAAAAAGGGATTTATAAAGTAAAATGTTACGGGGATTATTACAGCTAATTAGAAGAAAAGTTTTATCAAATATAGGCTGAAAATTATAGTGAATAACATACTGGGCAAGAGCCGTATGGATAGTTTACCATTTTTAACATCGCGAGCATGTTCAGCTAAACGAATACCAACAGTACGTTTAGTACTGCCAATATAGAACTTGGAAGTTATTATCGAGAGATAAAAGGGGGGGGGGGGACAATATACACCCCAGCCTGACATTTGAAATTATTATTAACCTTAAATTTATCTGAACGGATACGATTAAATAACGTAGAAACGGTAAAATGCGTAAGCTTGAAATTAAATTCATGGCAAAAATGAATTAGAGGATTGAAAATCGTTGGGTGATATGGAAGACTAGATTTATACGGCATAAGATCAGAAACTGGAACAAGCTTAGTATTGGGATTCATAAAATTATTACGAATATGGGAAAAGATTTTATAAATGAACTCGAAAGAACTCACCAGAAATGAACTCACTAGCTTCATAACCAATGTTAAAAATAAAATCAATTTCAGTCGGAATAGATGGACAAACAGTAAGGGCACGATTAAAATAAGCATGGGTAATGTCCGAAACCGCTTTGGCTATGTGATTTTGTACGTCATAATAAGGAGATTTTAATAAATGACTTCTTAACCATTTATTTAATTGTCTTTGATTTTAATGTTTATTGGTTGACGTGTTTATCATGCTGTTTATATTTTTTCGTAGACTCGAGCCCAGCAGTTCCGAAGATTGCTTTCCTATCTTAAGAATGAGAAGTTTCGTGAAAATTTCTTTATTTACTATAAAAATGCACTCTTACAACTAATTAGTTGCAAATGGAAAATTAAGATAAATATATTTCTTTTTACTATTAAAATAAGACACACTCGTAATTGTAAACAAAGTGCTTAATTTTAATCCAAATACAATTAAAAATTGGAAATTGAGTAAAATGGGTCGATGATGGAATATTTCATTACTATTTTTTTTTTAACTGATGACCTGAAAATCGACAATCGCACCTATAATCGATCATTACTGCTCAGACAACCTTTCCATCGCAGGCCTGTGTTATTTAAAAATTATTGATTCATGATTATTTAAAAAATAAATTTGGAAAAACGTAACGTATTTTTTTTTCTTTACTTGAAAAAAATTTAAATTCTATTGGAATGCTACGGGGGGAGAAAAAAAAAAAAAAAAAAAAAACCACAATTTCCATATACTTTCTGTGTGAAGGGGGGGGGGAAACTAATTGTACATGAAAATGACTGAACGCCCTATTCCCGGTAGTAACATCTTCCAGATTTTATCCGGAGATAGCGCTCTGGATATTCCGCATCGCAGAATTCTCACGAGTCGTATGAGTTCAGATAAGCGACTCAAAGTCCCCTCTGGCAGTCCGAAAATGAGAAAAGATGTAGAGCTGGGAATGTGTTCTTTCGGGTGACTGGGAAATTATTAACCTTACGTTTCCAAAGCAAAATACCCGTATGTTTGGCAGTATGGAAATTTTCATTATTTCTGTATTAAAAACGGTTATTTTAGAAATTTACAATTGTTTAACCCATAATTTTAGTTGGATATATCTAAATTTATCGTCATTCATAGATATTTTAAATTTACCGAAAAATAAATCACTTTCAATAAAATATACTTTTAAGGAAATTCGTTATGCACCTTTCCGTTCTAGCTAGCATGTACACTGCAGAATTTTCTAGTAAATGTATACATTTACAGAACGCTAGTTAGTGACTACGGTAAAAATGAGTAGTAGTGTACATTCACTTAAAATCACTTAAAGAAGAAACACTTGAGCAAATGAAATTTTTAATCATATATTGTTACTCAAGTTTTCTAAATAAAGTATTATCAGCACAAAGATAAATTTCAATGTTTAATGGGTTTCAATTTAATTTTTATTTGCCATCATCGCCAGTGTACCATTACCCGCTAAGGTAAAAATAATGCCCTTTTGCCTTTACGTTTCTGCGTATTTTACTACGCAGGCTGCTTATTTACGCGCGCCGATGCTCTATGGGAAAGCGACGAAGAATTCCTCAATGGCAAGGACATATGCAGCCATTTTTATTGTTTTAGCGTCATTTCTATCAATCTGGCGACATTTTTATCAATTTGTCGACATTTTTATCAATTTGTCGACATTTTTATCAATTTGGCGACATTTTTATCAATTTGGCGATATTTTTATTAATTCAGCGACATTTTTGTCTAGTCAGACCTGCGGGCATTCTGCCCTAAAAGTAATAAACTAAAAACACGCAAGAATAATATTTCCTACTTTTGTTGGAAGAAGCTTGAACAATTTCGAATGTTAAACCAAGGCTCCCGCGTTCCATTGATAAGCGGGCCGGACGAGGGATACAGTTAAGCCTTGATTAAACATGTTAACGAAATGAGCATGACACTCTCGAGTTGCGTGGTATCTCATATAAAAATATATAAAATAATAAGAAATAAAATAACACCAGGGTCTCACTTTCAGTATCTGATGTCATACGCTACGCAAAGCTCCATGGTTACATCATAATTTCACTGTGAAAGAAGTATTTATTCTCACTGCATTGCGTAAGAAAAGGGTCGCCCACATCATGGCCAACAAAATCACGATTTTTACTCTGAGGAAAAAAATATGGATGTTGTATTTTATTATGAACTGGGTCGCGTGATCTCTTCATATTATGTGGGTGTAATTATTATTTTATTTTTTATGTAAAAAACTACCGAACATATTTTGTTGAATGTATTTTTTTTTTATATATTTTATGGGATAATTTGAATATTTCCTAAAACTTTCGAAGCAATTTGTGAATTTTCAATTTGCTTAAAAAATGTTTGGAAAAATTAGGTCCCATAGGGTTCAATGTATTTCATTTTTTCAACCCGGGTTCAATGCAAAACTAATTGGGTGATATTACTCATTTACATTCCCCATATGTCCCACAGACAGTCTCAAGAACATACTAAAATTTCATTTTGATAAAGTCATTTTTACGGCAGTTATCGTGCGAACGGGACAGACAGAATGGACAAAGTCATAACACTTTTCAACTATGTTGGAAAGTGTTAAAAACCCAAAAAGACAAATATTTCATTCTTTAGATATTAACTGAAGATTAAAAAGGTTTATTTCATGCTAGAACGAATTACCCGGGTCCTAAACAAGAGCTCACTACCTAAATAATATATTTACAGATAACACCACTAAATTTTCAAATAATGCCCACCTTTCGTTGCAAACCAAATCCCCCCGAATGTGCTTATCAAGGACGGAGAAAAAAACATAAATAAATAAAAGAAACGAAACGGAATCCTTTCTCTCGAAGAGAAGGCGTGGACTAAATCGCACTGTGAATTTCAAGGCATGCTTTGAAGGGCATAAGTAGAAAAATCCACTTCAACTCGTCAGCACATTAAAAACAGAAAACTCAATCGCACAGGATAAACGGTATCTACAATTCAAATGGTTATGCGTTAGGTTTAAAAATCACCTCAAAAAATAATGTAGTAATGGAAAAAAATTTTTTTTGGTTAGAATGCGAAGATATACACACATTTTTGGTAAACTATGGAATTGTGCTAATCTTCGGATGCGACAAAGTAATGTATCAGACAACCTAAAAAATGCAAATTTCAATGTATTTAAAAATAATAAATATGAAGGAATTGTTCTATGGATTCAGTTCAAAGATCGTTAGAAGGAACGTTCTCTTCCATCTTTTCAATGGTATCAAGATGGAAACTCTGTGTTAATAGTTTCTGTCGCTAAGGGCTATGACGTGTCATAGTCCTAAAGAACCGTACAGACACACACACACACACAAACACACAGACACCACCTCAAAAACGTTCGATTCGAATTCAGGAATGCTTGATACATGCTTTTCCGTCGAAAAATAGAATTCGAATGTTAACCCCATCCCAATACTTTCTCTACACATAATCTACTCGTAGGGAAAGTAACTATGTAAGAAAAGTAGCTCGTAATATCTAACATTTTATGTCTCAGTTATTTATGAGAATACTATTCAATATTTTATCGCAGAATTCTGCCCACCGCAATTTTCCTCTCACAATTAAATTTTCTGGCTCCCAATTCGTTAATCCGAAACCTGGCGAAAAGTTTCTTTTGCGACAGTCCACCAACAAAATAAGCGCATGGAATTACTGGAACTCCATTTTGTGGCTCTGCTGATGGGTAAATCTGTTTTCTCTCTGGTAGATATTTTTCTTTTCTGCTTTTTATCCGGTCCCTCGGTGATGTTGCGAGTTATAAGTTTTTTTTTTCTTTCTTTCTGATCTATGCTCTGTATCTATTCTGGAACACTGCAGTATATCTATGGCGTAACGTATAGCTTTAGGTCGACGGGATTTAACACTTAATTTTTATTTCGTATAAAACAGATAAAAATGTGGTTCCCCAAACTGCGCATGGGCCGTTTGCGTAGAAAGTAGTTACATGGCACTAAATCTACATTCACGTTATGGCAAACAGAATTAGGAAACAAAACTAGGTTCAAATAAGATAAAAAAAATTAAAAAATCTAAATACGCATGCGCAGGTTGCAAAAGACTCATTTACAATACAAATTATTTTACATGTGAATTCTTTATACCAAATTGCATGAAAAATGTCTAGCGGGTTCTACTGTATGTAATATTTCACAATATTTTCGCCTTTAGGTAAAAAAAATATATATATATGGACAAAAACTTCTCTCTAACCGTATAATCAAATGTAGTTTCAAATGCACATTTTCATAACAATGCTTCACTACTTCTATAAATCGACGTTGATCGGATTTTACACGAATTTTGGTTTGCTATATATAATTAACTGAAATGTGGCTCAACTGGACTTTTTCATACTACAATTCATTTTTTTTTTTTTTTTTCAAATTTTATAAGAAAAAATTGGAAAAATCGGTATCATGGCTCCAAATGATTACAACTATAACGTGTTAACCTTCACTTTAAAGGGTTTGAAAAAATCTTTCGTTTGATGCCATACCTGACAATGCACCCTCCGGGGAAGTGTAACTTGCCCCTGAAGGGGGGCCAATGACGTCACGACAAAGAAAAATTGTATCGCAGCTATTTTTCGCAACAATGATTGAAATTACGAAGTCTCGCGATCATTGAGCCATAAATAAACCCTTTTATGCATGATTATGTCCAATTTTGTGCTATGCCGCCATGTTAAAAAAATATATAATTTCGAATAAATTCCGAAATTTTCGCTCGAATTTAAAAAAAAATTTCTAATTCTAGATTTTTTGATAACAAAGCCGGATAAGTTTTGTGAAAATCCATATTTATTTGTGGCCGCTATTGAGTACACAAAAAATCGACCACAGACATCAGACAAACAGATTGACATCACTCCAAAAATATTCAAAGCGTATTCAGGAGGTCCTAAAACATATATTGACATCAAAATCTCGAATTCAAAACATTTAGTCAAACAATACTTTCTTTATAGTATGAGAAAGTAAAACTGGTAAAAAAGAGGACATATTCACCCACTGTTTAGAATAAACGTATGCAACTTTAAGTTATCGCACACAAAGCATACTGCACAGAATCATACTGAACATAATATATAGTTCATATTTAATGCAGTAAGGCATCGGTAAATTAACCTTTCCAAAAGAAATGAAAAAAAGCGTTAACTTAACAAAAATATGTCTATCCTTACATATTATAAAACTACACAGGGTTCCAAAGAAAATTCTTAAGAACCCCAATCACTTTGTAAGGAAAGGCCCATGAGTGTACATGTTAGGGCTACTTTCGTCAAGTAACTACGCCAGATCGAATAAGTGATTGTTACGCCTCTAGTGGAGAAATTAAACAGTTAGGATAACGGATTCCGCAACAAAGTGAGATAGAAAAAAAGAGCCAATCACAAAGTCGTAGAGTGATGTCTCATGAGTAGGTATCGACCCTAAAAGGCAGCTACTTAATATATTATATATTTAATATTCAAAGAAATATATTCGAAGAACGGAAATTACTGGATCTATGAATACCCACTCCTAAAAGAAACAATATGACACAATATAGTTTTGGCAAACGGCTGTTCTATTCAGGAATGCTACAACAAACACTGGCAAGAACATAAATCTAGTGTAAAGTCCATTTTAAATGTTCCCCTACCAAGGACTATGCACATTTGAATCCCACAAAGAATATGACCGCGTAACTTAACAAGTATTGTAGGTATCACTGTGATACAACTTATCAACAGGTGTCTATTGCCTTTCGTATACACGTTTCAGTCGTTCCTGGTGTCATTCTTACTCCTCTCCATCTTTGTAATTGGATTTTTTAGTCTATCTTGCTTTGTCCCAAGTTCGTTATCATAACTTTTTAATTCTCCGCTAGGGGCGCTGCAGCCAGTTTTATTCGATCGGGCATGGTTGCTTTACTACAAACAGATCTAGCGTGTACACTCATGGTTCTTTCCTTAAAAAATTATTGGTTTACTTCAAGACTTTCCTAGGAACCCTATAGATATTTTGGTTTTCAACTATTTTACTAACGAATAATTTTATCCACAGGCTCATTTTAACATAAGTTTCAGCGAATTATTATAAAAATATAACTCCCAACTCTCACGCAATCGAGATCATTTGCTTGAGAAGATGCCATAAAATTGAAGCCAGCATTTCGAATTCTGAATATTTTTCCATTTTAAAAAACATCCGAATTTTACATGAATTCTACTACTCAATTTTAGATTTAACAAAAAAGATGAATCATGCATAAAGCATTCCTTATGTAACACTTTCCAACTGAAATGCAATTTTATTTAAACATCTCTAAAATGCGATACATTCAGCGCTGATATATATATTTTTTAATTATCACAGTACTACAGTAATTTATTCTATTTTGAAAACTTAACCTCATGGAAAAAAATGAACTTTATTCAAATGACGTCATCGAAATATAAATCGTCTGGATCTCTATCTTAAATCAATGAATATTTCTTTCATATTACTTTTATTCCAGACTCCAGAGCTAAATCATCTTGCGTGAAAAAAATTCAGCAATTCTTATACAACTCATCTCACAATTACTTGTTTACATTTTGCATCTATTAAAATTAGGCTTCGTTGTGGAAATAATTAAAGTTTAGTGATCTCTTAAAATCAAAAATATTGTAATTGCGTTGGCACAGAATTTAGATACACATATAATATGCAAAAATAAAGGGGTTTTAGGACGGATGCAACACTAAATGTAAATATTAACATTCCTTAAAAATCACGATTTTCACACAGCGGAAAAAAATGGATGCCATATTTTATTTTACAATGAGTCACGTGATCTCTTCATATAATATTTCTTCATTATTATTTAAATTTTTATTTAAAAAACTAAATACATTTTGATGAAATTTTTTTACAGATTTTACGTGATAATTTGAATATTTCCTAAAATTTTCGAAGCAATTTATGAATTTTAACATTGCTTAAAAAAAGTTTAAAATATTAGGTCCCATAGGATTCAATGTATTTCATTTTTTCAACCCGGGTTCAATCCAAAACTTTTCGCTGTGTGAAAATCGTGATTTTGAAGGAACGTTAATATTTACATTTAGTGTTGAATCCGTCCTAAAACCGCTTTATTTCTGCATATTATCTGTGTATCTAAATTATGTGCCAATGCAATTACAACTTGATTTATCACTAAACTTTGATTATTCCTACAACGAAGCCTAATTAACATAGCATGCAAAATGTAAACAAATCAAACTATTGTAAGATGAGTTACATAAGAATTACTGAATTTGTTTCACGCAAAATTATTCAGCTCTGGAATCTGGAATATAAGTGATATGAATGAAATACCCATTGATTTTACATAGAGAAGCAGACGATTTTATAACATTGTCATTTTTGATAAGTTTCCAAATTTAATAAATTATTGTAGAACTGCGATAATTAAAAAAATATCACCGCTGAATGCATCGCATTTTAGAGATGCTGAAACAAAATTTCATTTCAGTTGGAAAGTGTTTCATAATCAATGCATTATGCATGGTTAATCTTTCTTCGTATTTATTACTTTATGTTCATGCAATAGTACGTGAACGTATAAGTCTGATGTGGGCAGTATACGCCACTTCCCCCAATCCAATACACAACAACGCATTTATTTATTTCACAGCCATATAATATGTTACAAGAGAGGCTTACTCCCGCACACAAGACCACAGGATCTCGTGATAATTCCAAGATCAATAAGCAGGCAGGATTTCTCAATATGAACGTAAATATTGTGAAAAGGAAAAGTGAATAATCACCGGGTGTGTTTTCATTCCATCCCGTCACAACTGAATGCGAAGGAAGCGTGAGGACGGGGATCTTCAAAAAAGTAATAGAAGTAAGAAAATAAAAATTCATTCACGGTTGGGAAAGTAAAAGAAAATATTATGGTTGAAGGGAATTATGAAACTTTAATGGAACAGGATCCTGAAAAGTTTTTGGCCAGCCAGCAAAAAATGGAAGTGGTGAAAATAATCAAACCATGAAATACACGAAAATAAAAACGGAAGAGCAATAGTGGTTGAACTTGGATGAAATTTCGAATGCTTCTAAAACATACTAAAATGAGCGTCTCGTCTTACACAAATCATTCCATTTGCTTTTTGATATTGTATCACATAAAATTATATTATTTACTACTTTTATTTACAACTCCTATTAATTAAATTCTAACTTTTTTCGCTCTTTGGTAAGCAAATATTTGAAACCATTAAAGTCTAAATGCGGCGCCATTACACTGATTAAATTGGCTTCTTTGTGGCTATCAAACGAAAATATATTCCCAAATTTCACTGGAACTAGTTGCGAGTATGTCTGCAGTCAAATATCACTTTTTTAGCAGTCACGGCAAATTGTAGATCCAAATGCATCTGAACAAAAACAATCCAAACAAAAATGAAATAGCATTTTCTTCTCAATTGCGATCGAGGAAAATAAGTTCACCGAAAACACTCCGGCATATTTTTCATAAGAATCCAAAAGAAAATGAAAAAATCCGTTCAATAAATTTGGAATTCTCTCATTTACTATGAAACGCACGACTTTTGGACATCTTTCTATTAATAATGAAATATGCATCTAATTTGAAACATATAATTATAAGATTGAAAAAATTAGAATTTTATACCAGCCTGTTCTTTATCAAGACTTTCTCGCTACCGCTCGAGACATCTTCATATCTCTAGTATTTCTTCCTAACCACGAACTTTCTAATGTTGTTTCCTTTTAAAGCAAAATCGTCTAAGTCTCGAGAAAGTCTTGCTGGTTTATTGTAAATATTTAAAAATATATTATTATATTATTATTATTTTTCATTTTTATAACTTACATCCCAAGATCCATATCTTCCATTTAAAATAAACCTTTACTTTCGACACCCAGAATTCGCATTTTAAATTCTTGGTCAGACACATACACTTTAGAGTGCGTTTTGATAGTGTAGATCAGTAGTGGTTCCCAAAGTGGAGTCCGCGAACCCCTTGGGGTTCGTGAATAAAAGTATATGTACTATAACTAATGCTATGAAGTTCACAAAAAGTATATATGCTATAACTAATTAAATGCTCCTTAAATCCGGCTTATTTTTTCTAAATTGAAAGTTATTGGAAAAGTATTTCAAATTTATACAAAATTAATCAGATAAAATTGGATTAGGAATCAATTTTCTTCAATGTAGCATTAGCTGAATACATTTCTTCTAAAGAAAAGAGCAACCCATTGATATTTCATGTGAGAGAAATTAAATGGAGGATTTTAAAAACAACGCTTTAATCAACTTTTGTATTAAACAAAAGGGAGGTTTTAAATACAATGCAGAAAGAGCAATTATATTTTTAGTCATTTTGTTTTACGTACTTATGTGAACTAGGATTGTCGCCATTGTCATCAGTGTTGTACTTAAAACACAAACATAGAGCAAAACTCGACTAACAAGCACAAGTATCACATTAAATCATTTTGTTAATCGATAATCATTATTTGCTAATAGTACTTGTTAATCGTTATTATTTTTGCTCATTTTTATTAGAAAAGGAATAAAAATATATGACAATATTTCACTTCCTATTTGTATACAAAACATATTTTTGTTGTGGTGGTACTGAAACTTTTTAATTTTGGTTCTGGTGGTGCATATTTATGAAAAGATTGAAAGATTAAAAGGTTTATGATGGTTACCCTTGGACAAATAGATGATGATTACCATGATGGCATCATGGTTTATGGTGATTACCATTACCTTTAGACAAATGGATTATGATTACTACCATGATGGTACCATGGTTTGTGATGATTACCATGATGGTATCATGGTGTTGTGACACGTCACAACACTTTATTTTATTATTCCAAATTAACTTATTTTTTTATAAATCATTAAATATTTTATTTTACTTTATTATTATTCCAAATTATCTTATTCAAAATTGCTTTTATTTTATATATCCATTAATAGACCAATTGTCTCTTTTATTAATTTTAATTATATTGTGCTGCAGTATTCATATTCTTATGTATGTGTATGACATCCACTTTCTTACTGCGGTAAAATGACACCCGTTTTCGACAGTTGGTAAATCCGGTTTCAGGTGATACGTGGATCCTTTTAATCTCCTTGGTTGAGCGAGAGTTAAGTTTTTGTCTGATGGCAACTTCCTGTTTAGGCGGGAATTTCTTCTCTATGGAATAAGTGCTGACCCATTCTCTTCTCTCGAAAATTGGTGTAGCGTGAAGGTGATATTTTTGGGGTCCCCTTCTGGGGACCTTATTCTGGGGTGCCTCGTGCTTTTTTTTTTTTTTAGCCATTTTGTTCATTGTGTGAACTTTGAGTATTATAAAATGCAATCTACTGTAAAATGAAATCTATCTGATTACGTACCATAAGCAGACCTGCCAACTGTTACGATTTAATCGTATTTAGTACGATAAATCCCGAGCAGTACGATAATACGATTTTGCCACCAAAAGTACGATTTAAAAAAAAAAATGCGTTTTTCCCTATTTTTTCCCTTTTTCAGACCGAAGTAGGGAATTTCGAGAGGCTTTTGATTTCTAAGAAATTCCCCTGTCTTTGGTTTTCCATTGGAAATAAACAAAAATACACCGGCAACTAATAGACCAATCCAGTCTCCTTTTCTGTTCCGAACTCATTCGGCTTTCCCATTTTTTCTCGTCATATTTAAAGCTACTGATTGGTCAGCGCTGGAATGTAGACGCGTATTTGCAGTATTGCCAGTTTCGCGATTTTCCCGCTCGATTGAGCTAGTTTTGGCTGGAGGAAAATTTTTCTGAATGCCGTGCGGGTTGCAAATTTTGGGCTACTTTCAGCTTTTGCTTAGTTCAATGGTATTTTCGCCCAACTGAGCTGGTTTCTGCGACATTGAGCAAAAACCGGCAGCATTTAACATTGGGACTAGTTTTTGTCAATTTTTGTGCGGGAGTTTTGGCGAAGACCTGGACTATTCCCGTTATCTGCAAAAAACTCATGCGCGGAGGGAGCACGTGATGTTTTGTCTTTAAACACAGTAACAAACATTCTAAAGTCATGTTAGGCATTTTAACCTTGCTTCATAGCAATGCCCAGTGATATGATTGCTGCGCCGAACTGCCCCATTCTGATACAAAAAGCAAATTTTAACTGATTTTGCGCCACCACTGCGCCATTTCATGAAAATACCGGAAAACGTAATTCTTCTCCGTAATTCTCGGAACGGAGAGAAAGGATTGAATCAGAAATTTCTCACAACAGTGTAATCTACCAACAAAATTAGAGGATTAGATTTCTTTCTTTTCAGACATCTCAAGTTTTTATCAACTGTGTGGTTGTTCGGACTAAGACACTACTACCTACAACCTGCTCTCCCGGTGCCTGGAGCCGGCCAGTACTTGACCATGTTACCTGAATGTGATAGGGACCTTTGTATTGAATAGAAAAAAGAAAAACTCACCTTCGATTATTTATTTTGAAAGATCTATGTAGGAAAAAAGGAGCCAATGCTTCCTTTCTGGAGTGTGGTAGACACAGGGGAGCCAAACATGCACAAAGTTCGTTCGTGTGCACTCTGGTAACTGGGAATTTAAAAGTGGACTAAAATGTCAGAGAAAATCTGTTTTTTATTCAACATTCTGAAGAAAGGGAATTTTCAACTTAGGTGAACCGAAAAATAAATAAAAAGTACAAAACTAGTTTATAAAGAACCAAAACCAAATTTTAAGCTAAAACCAATTTTTATGACTTAAAAGTTTACGTAGAAATTGGTGGAACGTTTCAATCACTTTATTTTTTATCCGTAGGACTCATAGTGAGCGGGAAGACGAAAGAAAGCATTTGCAGTGATTGTTTTTGTTTGGTTTATCATTTTCCAATGATGTAATCAAGAAGCACCTCGTTAGAGCGGAGCGTCTTCCAGCTTGAAATTTGCCGCGTATTTTGCTCTTTTGTTTATTGCAAAGCTCGGAGCAACAAGGTCATTAACACATTGAACTCTCAAAGGGGTCGACATCAGCTGCATTCTAATGACTCATCGTATTTTAGAAAAATCATTGAGGAGTGGTATTTTATTTTATAACAGATGTTATTTATTTAATCTGCTGCTCTATTTTTCGTTTTTTATTTATAAGTTTTCCCTTTTCAGCGGAACTGATTATATAACGACGTACGGAATAATTATATAACGGATGCTAGAAAATAAATTAAACGTCTGTTTGTTTGTTTTTTTCTCATGCGTAGAATTGAGAAAATATTGTTTTCACGAAAATTTTCGATTTCGAGATTTTGATGTCAACATATGTTTTAAGACCTCCTGAACACGTTTGGACTATTTTTGGAGTGATGTTCATCTGTGGTCTATCTCCCGTATACACGATAGCTGCTACAAATAATAATGGATTTTCACGAAACTTTATATTCGGCTTTGTTAACGAAAAATCTAGAACTAAATAGAATTTTTTTTTTAATTTGAACGAAAACTTCAAAATTTTTATTTTCTTAATATGGCAGTATAGGACAAAATTTAACATAACCATGCATAAAAGAGGTTATGCATGGCTCAATTGATTGCGATTTAATAGTTTCAGTAATTATAGTGAAAAATAGCCGTAATACAATTTTTGTGTTCGTGACGCTATATGTCCCCTCGGAGGGGGGGGGGGGAGGGAGGCACAAGGGAACATTATCAAACTTGGTATCAATCAAAATATGTTTTCAAACCCTTCAAAATGGAGGGTAACATGCTATAATTTGGATGATTTCGAACAATGATACAGATTTTTTAAAATTTTCTTATGAAATTTGAAAATAGAAAAAAACCAAATTCAATAATTCGGAAAATTCCAGAATCGGTAAAGTCCGGACTGGCCTTTCCAAGTTGTACTGTTTATGTAACCATGTAACCAAAATTGTATAAAACATTTCAAGTTATTTTGAATGGCTTTTTTACACTGTTATATATTCACGGTATCAATTAAATCTAAAGTTATTTTTTAAAATTGGCATTAAAAATAGCAGTATGCAGTACCTAGAATTTTGATACAGACAGCAAGGAAAATTCGTGGAATTTCACGCCGTATTAACGGAAGTTTACTGAATTTTTTAATATTTTATTAAAGTTTTGAGGAAATATTTATAAGCTTATTTAGCTTGATTGACTTATAAAATTTCCGTTTCGATTTAATGGGGGATTTCTCTTATTATTTTTTTAAAAAAAGGCAAAGTCAGCTACATATGTTGGTTTAAATAAAAGTTAGATTTATTAATGTTGTTGTAATGTGCGAAAATTGTGTCCTTACCTTTCTTTTTAATAAAAATCAAAAATCCATGATGTGCATTATAGTTTTCTAATTGTTTTATATTGATGCATTTTATTAAAGAATTAATATTTTTATTTGATTTTAAATGTTTAATTTAAAAATTAACAACATAAAAATGTTTGCTGTGGATTGTAATAATTTAATTGGTTTCTCAATAGAATTTTGATGTAGGGGAAAAAAATCCCTACAGCTGATTATCAAGAATTTACATAGCTGATAATATACCGCGCGTACATTATCGCGTGCGTTGTGTTACGCTTTCTGTCTCTGAGAGGTTGGCAGGTCTGCATAAGAAAATCAACGTATCTGTTTTGTGTTACGATTTATGAATTAAGTATGAATTATTTGAATTCTTATTTCCTGAGAAAGATATATATATATTACAAACTGTAAATACAAAAATCTGCAATTGTAAAATTGATTGATGACCCTTTCATTAAATTTATTTGAGTCAAGTTAAAGAAATGTTATTTATTTCTTGGTTCGACAGCGGCATTTGCCACTATGGATATTTTTCTGTGGATTTCAACCTTTTTGCCAATTACTATGCATTTCTTATCTCAATGCAAGGAAAGTCATGTTTGTTACTATGCATCTATGGATTTGATTTTTGTCAATATACTGTGCAGTTCTGGTCTTATATTCTTCTGAAAGAATTGTTATGTTGGACATAAATTAGACCTAATTATTATCACCATCTTTCATCTGCCTTTTGTGGATTATTCAAAAAAAGATTTGCTTGCAAAAAAAATAAAATAACCTAACAAGTCATCATGATGATTGAAATGTTAGTCTTTTTTTTATTTTCTGGCAAGGAATGATGTTAAGACAGCAAAGTGCATTTGACTTTCGTAGAAAAGGGGCTCTAGATGTAGCTATTAACATTGTGGAATCTATTTTGGAATTGTGCTCTGCTATTATATCGTTTTTTTCTTCTTCAAAGTGAGTTTGAACTTTAAGTGCAGTAAAAAAAAAAAGGAACTCTTGACGTGGCCACAATCATTATGGAATTCATTACTTTGCACACATACTTGATCAAGATTTTTATCATTAATTATAAGATATAATATTGATTATGAGACATTTCATACTTTGCAGGTAAGAATTTTAAGGCGCTCACATACAAGTATGGTTTAATTTTAAAATAACACAACGCAATGCTTTATATTCAAAATTCTATTCCCCATTATACGATCCCATTTCATTAAAATTAACTATTTAATTAATTCCCTTTCATTATTTAATTGTATGTGAGTGTCCGACCCAATCAGGTGTTGAGATATGATCATTCAATTGATTTTATTTTCTTTAATTAGTCTTTTGAATGGTTATATCACTACACATGGTTTATGATGATTACCATTGCCCCCAGACAAATGGATGGTGATTACCATGATGGTACCATGGTTTATGATTATTACCAAACCATTGCCCTTAGACAAATGGATGATGATTACCATGATGGTACCATGGTTTATGATTATTACCAATACCTTGGACAAATGGACCAGGTAGGGCTGAGTTAGGGAGCATCGTTCTAGGGCTGAGTGACTAAAAATGACTACTTTATTAGGCAACATAACTTGAAAAGTGATCGGATAATATATTTCATTCTGTGTAGTTATTACGACCACTCCACACTAATTAACATCGTTCTAAAAAGATTGAAAGACCCGCGGGTTCTTATGTTCAGCGACTCCCAAAACAAGTCTATCCTGCAATATTCGGTAGTCCAATTTTCAACCTCAGATTACTTTCTTTCCTAATTTTATAATTAGTAAGTTTTGAAGCAAAAATAAGAAGGTTTAATTTTATTTCCGTGACAAGTTTAAATTAATATAGCGTTTTACAAGAAAAAACATCGTAGTTTCAAAACAATTCGCACTTTTCAGACACAATTTACAGCGCTCTGGGGAAATTGAACAGTTAGTCATATGCAGGTGACATTGCAACTCAAATGGTCAGATTCAGAAGAAAATCGCATTTTGAAGATGGTAAATAAAATATATTTGAAGGATTGAAAATTTTCTCTTCTCCCATAGTTATTACTATATCTACAATAAATAGTACATGCAAAGGGAAACATAAGTGTAGTATATATAAAGTATTGTAAATGGTTTAAAAAATTCTACTTTTGGATTTGGATGGATTTATGTGTTTTGAGATCGCTGAATTCGAATCAATCATGTTTTGAATGAATTGAGCAAACTGAATTTTTTTTTTTAAGATTGCTTTAATCGATTAATGCCAGAAGCTTATTTATTTTCGGTGTGAACGGGCAAGAGAACCAGTTCCCATCCAGGAAACACTCCCGATATCCTTGGCAAGATCATGGATCTTCTACAGACAAAATACACTGTTCGACAAGATTTCTAATGATAGATTGAATTGTCAATCAGTAGTGGGCTGATCCCCATAAGATTGTGATAACATTTTAGATCTCCCAAATAACATAGACCACCTAAACACAAGACAAATTCCGTAAAGGCAGACTACATTTCCAACCCCCGGGTTCTTGATCAGATTATAGATCTAAGACAACACACATTCTTCGAAAATAAAACTTCACAGATATCAGACTACATTTCCAACCAGTAGTAACTGATCCTGGAAGGTCCTTGACAAGATTATAAATCTTCTTGTAATATGGATCCTAAACTCAAGCAACAATCTTTAAGGCATGGTAAGACGTCTACAGACAGACTACATTTCCAATCAGTAGTGAGTTGATCCCTGGAGATACTCTAAAAACCGAAAACCATAGATAGTTAAGACTTCTGCTGATTATCCCCGAGGGTCCTTGACAAAAACTTAATAATTATTTAGTACTAAGTAATTGACTTGTTAACTTACGATATATACGGGGCAATATTCTATGGGGTCCGCAAACCTGAATATCTCTGATGTCTTTGATGGAACGCTTATTATATCCTGTGTAGGATTGAAATTCCGATGTAAAGAGCATGAACATCAACAGGTAGTGAAAGAATAATCTAAAACAGGTCGATCTAAGTAGGCGATCCTTTGACTGCAAATATTGGAGAAGCCGTCCAACTAAATATGTGTCATTTTCACACCTACCCCCTGCCCCCCCCCCTTTTTTTTTTCAAGTCAGAAAAAAAAGGAATTTATGTTTTCAAGTTTCTTACTGATGACAGGTTCTGACAGCTAAGAAATTTTGATATGTAGATCCTTTATGTTCGGAAGCGAGTAAATGTGTGACACTGCATTTTCGAACCAGAAAAAAAAATACACAAGTCAGATACTTGGTGGTTCTTTGTTACATTTATTGAGACTTTCTACAACGAATACACAGGTTGGCATCCCTGCTTTGGTGAAGGAGTCAAAATGCTCAGAGGTAGCTCTTACTGAGTTTAATTGCAATTTGTGAATGAGCATATTTTTCTTTTATTCTAATTTAGCATTTGTAACAATGATATTATTTTAAAAAGTACGACAAGTCTTAAAAACATTAAGATGTTTTGGTTTTTATTGCATTTTTACACTGTTACTTTTGTCACCATCACAGTTTTTATTGAAAATGACTATAATCTTGATATATTGGGGGGGGGGGGTATTAACGCGACTTCTAAGGTAAATTGCTGATTTTAAGAGAAAAGTGTGCCGTTCTGAATTAGATGTCTGGGGAAATCTGCCCCTCCTAATGATTCTACAGTGAGAGCAGACTAATCCATAGAAACATCAACAGAAACATGAAATGATATCCATTGGTGAGTGAGACTATGCCATGTCGGCAAACATTTCATTGGTTAAACTCCCAGTCGTGTTTTAGTAGAAAAATAGAACTTTAATTAATGCCTGACCTCTATCATATAAAGAATGATCCAATGAAACCCGCACACACACTAGTACTCGAAAGCATCAAAAATTTAAGACTATCACCAGGATAGAAACTATCTCAGTTATTACTCCCTAGAAAACAACACACTAGCTATAATTCATCCACATATCATCTAAACGCAAATGGGGTGGAGGGGTAACAACTGATCAAAGATGTTTGCCCAAGTACACGCAGGCCATCGAGCAACTAGAACAAATCTCATTAGTCTACTCGAAGCAGCAGACACGATCTTTAATAATCATGCGGAAGAGGCCCTCCAGGAGAAGATGCTCATAACTCTCGGGATCAGTGTCTAACGTTAATTGCACGTAAAATATGCGAAGGGGAGAGCACGGAGCAGAATCTGTGAGGTGAGCCCTCTGGAGGGGTCGTTATGAAGACATGTGCGAAAGAATGCGAATAGAAAGCAAATTTTTACCTGTAACGAATGGTGGGCATTTTATTATTTAAATGGAATTACACAACCTAATTATTTAAATATAGAATTAGTTTAAGAATGAGTGAATTAAATCTATTGTGAGCATTTTCCTTTAGTGCTCCCGCCTCGATGCAAAACTACTAACCTCATCTAACGATCGGTTCAGAATCTCAAATCTACACTCATGTTTATGAAAACTGCAAGACCATGAAAGAACTGTCAGATTAAAATGAAAAGTACGAGACATGTAAAACAGAGTAAGACATGCAATTGATTAGAAATGCAGAGTGAATGCGCATACCTTGGCTCCGCAGCGCCAGCGCTCTCTGAACGGTCGTATGAGGAGTATAAATAGAGGGCTGTGGAAGAGCCAGACAAGTATAGTAGCTGTGGCCGTGAGTTGAAAACTGTTCTATCATTAAGGCGTCCTCTGACGTCACAAGTCACTATGCCTCGTCAACGCCAGAAGGCGTCATATAAGCAACCTACAGAATTCGAACGGGGACGCAAAATCGACCTGCGGGAAGAAGGATTTTCGTACCGGGATATTGCTGCCCGTACGGACATAGAGTTTCGTCCAGAACAGAGCACCAGGCGCGTTTAATCTCCAATCTCTAGGTGAGGTTCTTATCTTCATACTGTGACATTATTTCATTGGCCCATAGTTGGAGGTTCGAGGCTTTTGATTTACTGTTTTTATTATTTGACCTAGCTCCTAGTGTGGCAGTTTGCTGCACATTTAGAGTTTAAGCAGTTTAGGGGGTTGATGCAGATCGGAGGGTTACCTAGCATTTTAGCAGTTTAGGATTTAAGACATTTTGTAGAAAAGCAAAGATCGCGAGTTTTATTTAATATCAACTGATTAAGGTGGGACGTTCCTAGTACCGAATATCAAAGTTAAGTACCGAGCGGGGTCTCTTACGAGATTTAGCCTTGCGATGATCATAGTCATGCAGATTAAATAGTAGTTCATTTGGGACAGATGGCAGATTTTTGTAGAATTTAAGCGCTAGCTTTTTGATTTGGGCTCTAACAGTTTTTATTTTGAAGTCTTTCCTAATTACCGAGTTTCTTAAGTATCTAGGGGCTTTCCTTATAATCCTTAGGGTTTTGTTTTGTCTTGTCTCTAATAAGTCTATGGTAGTTTTACAGGCATATCCCCATACGGGTGCTGCATACAGCATTCCCGGGCGGATGACCGATTTATAAATTAGGAGTTTATTTTGATAACTTAGATTTCCGTTTCCTATCATTGGGTATAAGGCTCCTATGGTTATATACGCTTTTTTGATTATGTTCGTTACGTGCAGTTTCCAAGTTAGGTGGGAGTCTATCGTTACACCTAGGTATTTAGTAGATTTTTCCGCTTTTAGGGCATGGTTGTTTATGTACAGAGGAGGCGGAGGTTTACGTTTTCTAGAGAAATAAATCTAATGACATTTATTGGGGTTTAATTTTATTCGCCATTTTTCCAGCCATGTTTGGAGTATGTCTAAGTGTTGTTGTAGCTGTCTGTGCATTACTGAGACGTAAGGGTGTTTTGCAAGTATCGCGCTGTCGTCTGCATAGAGTGCCAGCTCCGTGTCTGGGGTCCTGGGAATGTCATTTAGATATATGTTAAAGAGTGTCGAGCCCAGGATGGATCCTTGCGGTACACTACTTTTAATGAGCTTGAGTGTAGATAAGTTATTTTTTACTCTGACTTGAAAGTGTCTGTTATTTAGGTATGAAATTAAAAGTTTGACAAGTGCGTCAGGGACTTTTAGAGTGATCAATTTGTAAGCTAATCCACAGTGCCACACTTTATCAAAGGCTTTTTGGATGTCAAGAAAAATCGCAGCTGTGGGTGTCTTATATTAAAGCCAGAAGAAATGTACTCTACCACTCTCAGCAATTGATGAGTGGTGGAGTGTTTTGGCTGCCCGTACGAGGCAGAACGCCACGACAACAATGTGGGTGTGGAAGCAATGGGCCGAAGAAAACCGGACGAGTCGAAAATCTGGTAATGAACTACGCAATGCGACGACAACACGGGATGATAGATATCTCATCCGCATGGCGATAACGAACCGTACAGGTTCTTCTCGAGTGCTAGCGCAGCACTAGAGCATTGATACAGGTGTGGTATTGTTTGTTTCTACGGTTCGAAGGCGTCTACTGCGTAGAGGACTGCGTGCAAACATTCTTTTGCGGAGGATACTGTTGACCCTGAACCATCGACGCATCAGGTTACAATGGGCAGAGGCGTACAGAACATAGCGTACGGATTCGTTTTCGGACGAGTCCCGTTAGAACCTGGACTACATTGATGGTATTGTGAAAAATCGGTATTGTGAGTCCACATGATTACAATTATAGAGTGTTACGCTTTATTTTAAAGGGTTTTAAAAAAACCTTTCGATGATACCATATTTGACCATGTACCCCCGGGGGTGTAACTAACCTTTATTTTAAAAGGTTTGAAAAAATCTTTCAATGATACCATATTTTACAATATGCCCCCGGGGGTGTAACTAACCTTTATTGTACCCCCGGGGGTATAACTAACCTTTATTTTAAAGGGTTTGAAAAAAAATCTTTCGATGATACCATATTTGACAATGTACCCCCGGGATGTAACTAACCCCCTCCAAGGGAACTAATGACGTCACGAACAAAAAAAAATTGTATCGGGGTGATTTTTCACAACAATGATTGAAACTATTAAGTCATTTGATTGATCATTTGAGCTATAAACAAATCCTTTTATGCATGTTATGTCAAATTTTGCCCCAAGCTGCCATGCAATTTCGAAGCTTTCGCTCGAATTTAAAAAATTTCTATCTAGTTCTAGATTTTTTATAAAACAAAGATGGATATAAAGTTTCGTGAAAATCCATTGCTATTTGTGAGCGTACACAAGAAATCGGCCATATACAGACAGATATTACTCCAAAATAGCCAAAAAGTGTTCAAGATTTCTTATAAAACATATATTGGCATCCAAATCTCGAATTCGAAAATTTTCGTGAAAACAATACTTTCTCAATACTATATTATATGATATGAGAAAGTAAAAATCGGCGGCTGCTCTAGTCTGATGGAGCCGAAATGGTTTTGCGTGAATGGCGTCTTATAAAATAAAAACTTCAATAAAGCTAAAATGATTTATTTGTTGTTTTCGGTCTCATTTGTTTCTGTTACAACAGATAATAGGAGCCTATGATAACTAAATTAAAACACATAATTGAAGTAACTTCATCTAAAGTACGAGATAATATCAGACAGTCTATGTAAATTTCATAGAGCATTTTAAATTTTACACGATCTCAGAAATTATAACCACTATAATTAGAAGGGCTACACGCCAACTTTAATAAACTATTAAATTAAAGACAACCAACATAGATAGATAAGTTATTTAATAAAATTCCTTTCCTCGACGTACATAAATTTATAATGCCAAAGCGCTTTCGGACATCACCATGCTCTTCATCAGCAGCGACTTTAATTTAATAGTTTATAACCACTATATTTCGAAAACTAAGAAACCGATTCAATATCAAATTGTATATTCTTTTAAGGCTTTCAAAGGGCTACAAATTACTTATTTACAGTTCATAGCTAGATCTTTTAGTTTTCGAGACATAAGCATTGCACACTTTAAAAACGGAAAATGTTCAACTTTCTTCAACTTGACAAAACTATTGCTTGAAAACTATAATATGAGAACTTTGCAAAAATCCAGAAACTGGATTTCCTACGGAACATTTTTTTGCGTACTGTTTATATCTACCTGTCATAGTGAATATATTTAATAGTATGACATTTTGTGTAATTTTAACTAATGCACATTTATTTTAAAATCTTTTAACTTTTTTAATTAAATTTTAATTGTGAACTTAATCTTTAACTCAACACAGCTGCAAGTTCACCAGGGTGATAACAAGTTACTTCGCCCTCACCCCACCCCACCCTCAAAAACACGTGCAAAGAATTTTACATGATTAACTCATAACGGTCAAAAATTCCTTCGCAAGCAGAAATCACTTTCCCACAGAAACTTAAAGTATCAAATTCTACGCCATTCACGATAACTTGGTCAGTTCTATTAAGAAGCCAATTATCGTTGTCAACTTCAGAAAATAATGTGCAAAGGTTACTCCTACCAAACAATGCAGCTTGAACAGAATACGCAGATGGGCCCCAAGTTGCTAAATAGAGGGTAATCAATACTGCAGCCCCACTATTTTAACATTACCACAGGCTACGATCAATTACATTGACTTGAAGTCAAAGAGTAGCCTAATTACTTGGCTCTTGTATACAGCGCCATCCCTAGCGTAGTGAGAAGTAAAGTAAAAAAAAAAAAATAGAATCTAGAGAACGACGAGGAGCGTGGCCGGTCCGGCTTGGATCGGTTATTTTGGGCTGTTGCTTTTGGACATTGTGATAGATAATCTTGTCTGATGGAGACTTGATAATGCTGGCTCCAAGTTTGAGCGAATTTTTGTTAAGGATATAGGTCCTCTTTTAATGAAACGTGCTACAACTACACCCGAAAACGACGGCAGGATGTGATCCCCTGACAGCTAGTAGGACATGGATCCCTCTCTGTCCCGAGTGGATAAGACAGGCACCTGAGCTGCACTACAAACATTTGCATTCACTATCTGTGCTGAAGAGTGCGAGGAGAGCTACCAATCCGGGTCATATGTAGCCGATGACGGCATCAGGCCCCTCAACGGGCAAGCCATATCAACTATTTCAAGTAAGTCATCTTCATCGTTTTACAACTTAGAAATTACATCATGTGACTATAGATAAAATTAGATCTATCTCTAGATAAATCTAATTTTCTAATGAATCGAAAGACTAAAATTAAGGGTGTTTACCTATTTACAAAAAGAAGAACTGTATTAAATCAATTTAAGCAATTTTATGTGGATTATCACATAACATTTGTAACAATGCTTCAAACTATTATAGATTCATGCTTTTTTTTAAATGACCCCCCCCCCCCCCCATCGAGACCGTAGGGGAAGAATACCATTACTTTTACGATTACTACTTAATGCAAATATTAAAATACGAAGAAATGCAATACCATTTGTAATCTATTTAAATAATAGTTATTTGACTATGCTTTAAAATTGTGGATAAAACTGTGTTAAAGATTAACACTTACTATAATCTCTGCTTATTCATATACATAATTATATATAATATCAATAAATGATAATTTTGGACCCACACCTGCCACTTGATTGCCTCTAATCATTTGGAATTAATTATAATTATACTTCATTTTTCAGATAATTTGGAGTATAAGACTCCTTTTAAAAAAAATATCTAACCACTTGATCATCTACTTTAAGGTTATAGACCATGGTTAATTATTCCTTTATGAAGGCATTCATATTAATTAATGAAGAGCAATTATAATTGGTATATACACCTTTTTTTTATATATCTTGTACTAACGGCCATTACATCCTGATACTACACTACCTCTTTCAGTTTAAAATATACGAGGCATGTTTTTTAAGTAAGTACCGTTTTGGAATTAAAAAAAGACGTGCAAAGATATCGCAATAATTTTATTTCTACATGAAAGCCTGTACCTTAATCTACTTTTCTACATAATTTCCGTGAATATTGAGGCACTTGTCGTAACGTGGCACCAGTTTTTGAATACCCTCCTCATAAAATTCTGCCGCCTGACTTGTTAACCACTGTATCACAACTGTTTTGACTTCGTTATCGTCTTGAAGACGCTGACCACCCAGGTGTTTCTTCAAGTGCAGGAACAAATGGTAGTCGCTGGGCGCCAGATCAGGGCTGTATGGAGGATGATCTAGAGTTTCCCATTTAAAAGATTTGATGAGATCTTTGGTCCGATTAGCCACATGTGGACGGGCATTGTCATGCAGCAAAACGATACCCTTACTCAACTTGCCACGTCTTTTGTTCTGGATTGCACGACGCAGATTGTTCAATGTCTCACAATAAGACGCTGCATTGATTGTCTCATTACGAGGCAGAAACTCCACTAGCAATACTCCTTTTTTGTCCCAAAAAACTGTGCACATGATTTTCCGGGCAGAAATTGTTTGCTTAAACTTCACTCTTTTGGGTGATGATGAATGTCGCCATTCCATGGATTGTTGTTTTGATTCTGGTGTGACGTAGGCCACCCATGTTTCGTCACCAGTAACAATTTGGTCTAAAAAATCTTCACCTTCATTGTGGTACCGCTCAAGGAAAGTCAATGCACTGCCTAAACGTTGGGTTTTGTGCAAATCCGTCAACATTTTTGGAACCCAACGTGAACACAATTTCCGGTAATTCAAGTTCTCGGTCACAATGCGATACAAAACACTACGAGAATATTGAGGAAACCAGTCGCACATTGATGAAATTGTAAAGCGTCTGTTTTCTCTCACCTTTTCTTCCACTTTCTGCACCAAATCTTCATTAAAGACCGAAGGACGCCCACTCCGTTCTTCATCATGCACATTTGTGCGGCCATCTTTAAATGCTCTCACCCATTTCCTTACCATTCCATCACTCATAATGTTTTGTCCGTAAACTTCACAGATCTCAGCTCGTATCTCGCTCGGATCGTATTTCGAGTATCAGTGAAGCGAAAACTCGTTCGGCCAATTTTTTGGAGGGGGAGTTTAAAATAATTAAACATTGAAATTTTCATACATTCATAAATGATAATCTGTTTCCGACAAAACAGTATAAATTCTTTCTATTTTTATTAATTATGTTAGGAGACCCGGTTTTGTCAGAGATATCCCAATCATAGATGTTACGAATGTGCAAAATACTCTGTTTTGAAAACCAGACGGGAAAAACACCCGTACAGGCAATCTTTCCTATGACGTAAATCTAGGGTTGCCATTTGCTGAGATTCGGCGACTTTTCGATGGTTCAAGAAACCTCTCGAAATAACTAACATATTATGAGATACGAGAGATTTCTAGAAGTTTATATACAGAGTCTATAAAAGGAGTTATCATTCAGTCGGAGTAAAAGGAGTTATCATTCATATTATGAGATACGAGAGATTTCTAGAAGTTTATATACAGAGTCTATAAAAGGAGTTATCATTCATATTATGAGATACGAGAGATTTCTAGAAGTTTATATACAGAGTCTATAAAAGGAGTTATCATTCATATTATGAGATACGAGAGATTTCTAGAAGTTTATATACAGAGTCTATAAAAGGAGTTATCATTCAGTCGGAGTAAAAGGAGTTATCATTCATATTATGAGATACGAGAGATTTCTAGAAGTTTATATACAGAGTCTATAAAAGGAGTTATCATTCAGTCGGAGGGCAGTTGACATGATACGAGTTACACTGAACTGTGATAATTATCAGTGTTTTGAGCATAGTAGCTGTTGTTTTGTGAAATGAGATGTCAACGTATTGAGAGAAAGCAGTATCAGATGTTTTGTGAAATTAGTGAAGCATTTAAGTGCTGTTTTACTGTATATTGTTCCTGTTTACGTTGTGCTTGTGAATGCATTGCTTATCCAAAAATGTAGACTCATTCTTGTATCCTGAGCGTACACCCACGATTTCAAACGACACGTCGTAACATTATTTATATCGAAAATGGTTACTTTATGGATACACGGATTAAGCGTCAAGAAAAATCGGTCTTTAAGACGGCAAAAATAGTATAATTAAGGCCTAGGGTAAGTTAAGCAAGAAGAAATTTCAACTTATTTGAAATTTCTCCGAAGAGAAAAAAGTAAAAATAAAATGTTGCTTTTATTTACATATTTTTATACAAAATTATATAAATAAAAAAATTTCATAAATAAAACTTCCGTTTTATTATGGGCATGTTAGTTATCTTGACTATGTTGTGCACGGCCTCTTAGTTCGGATAGTATAATTTTTACCGCACTTAAAATAACCGAAAAATTAAGTGAAACATTAGAACTTAACGACTACGCTTTTCAGAGTAATTTTTCTTTCAAAATATCGCCAAGACGCAGAACCAGAAACCTGAGCGATCAAAATGTTTACACAAGTACTCGCAGCTAATCAGGTAACAACTGGAACATATCTCATTAGACTCAGTCGAATGCATGTCGTACAAGCACGCATGACACGATATTTAATATTCATGCGGAAAACTCCTCCAGGATAATGCTCATCAGTCTCGAGCTCAGTGCCCAAAGTTAATAGAAGACAAATATGCAAAGAGGGAGATCATAGAAGTAAGGAGAAGCATTTCTGTGGTTGTGTGCTCCCCCCCCCCCCCCCCCCCAAGAGAAATTTACAGCATTTTCACGTAACCAGCGAAATAATGTATTCGAACGTAAGTTGTTACATGTAGAGCGCATTAGTGGGAATTTAATTATTAAATGAAATTGTCGTTTATAATTTTAAAATGACTTTACAGGGAATGAATGATGGTATTTAAAGAAACGAAAAAAAAATATGTTTTATCTAAACAGAAATATCTGATGTGGGCAGCACACGATTTTCCTAGTCTCAAATTCATTACTGTCTTTCTTTCTTTCTTTAAATATGCGAATTTGAGCTTTATCGCACAAAATAACGCTCTGCCTCCCCCTCTCCGGATCGGTTTAATTTAGATACAAAATGTTGATTTTCTTCATATTGTCGTTAAAATATAAGTCTAAGATAAACATATATTATAGTTCACACATTTAGGCATATTTATTCATTTATTTTAGATTTGTTTCAATTTTTACGAGGAATTTTTGTCCAAATCTTCACAAAATCTAATCAGCACTAGAGTGACACAATTTTCAATTTACTCGTATTACATTTTTTATTCTACTGAATTTTCGCTTGAAACATAGTTTTAAGGAGTTATTGAAAATTTCCAATAACTCATTAGCGGGGGGGAGGGGGCGCGGATTTTCGATAATTTTGATTAAAAAATGTGTGCGACGTATGTAGACCATAAGGCAGTTTTCCCGTTCTGATCACAATTAATATTAGAATAAAAAGTTGATTTTTTTGCTCAGCCAGTTGTGCAGAAAAAAATGTGTTACAAATGTTTAACACATAATTTTCAACATTGGTCGCGCTCTGTGTAGAACTGGGTTAAAGATAAAAGCTTTGTATTTCAACCATTCAAGCAGGTTTTGAAATTGAATATCTTAATCATATTCATAAACAACACTAAGCCGCTTATTTATCCAGATCACATTTCACCATATTCAATTATGAATATTTTAATTGATTATTGAATTGCTAAGTTTTAAGATCGAAGTCCAAACTAAAGTCCCAATAAAGTCCCAACCAACCGAAGTCCAAAGTAAAGTCCCAACCGAAGTCCAAAATAAAGTCCCAACTAAAGTCCAAAATAATCAGATACAACTACATTAAACAAAATAAAACTTACATTTCAGAATTAACACTAAAGACACATCAACTTCCACTTACCTAAAACACAAAAAATAAATTTAAAGTTTGATAAAAAGATAAAAAAAAAAATGATTGTATGAATCAAAATTAACATAGTATTGTAAAAACTTCAAGTAACATGTTTAAAAAATTTGTCAGTCTTAAATTCCAGATTAACGGAAAAATTGAAAATTGGAATTAGGAGGTGACGGTACAAAAGGGTTTTTTAAAAAAACTTACATCACTTAACCTCTCAGAACCCAATTTGATATAATTTAGCAGCTAATTGAGAAAATAAAGTAATCAATTTGTCGCTCGTAGAGATAAGATTTAATATATTTTCACATTTAACATAAAGCCAAATCAAAGTCTTATAGACAAAAATGCAAACAATTTCTACTTGTTTTATCGGGAAAAGGATATGGGTTATAAATATACAAAAATATTTTCAATACTGAAATAATTTCGATACTTGAATTTCATGGATATATTAAACGACAAAAATGAACAGTAGGAAATCCAGTTACGAGATTAATATTTAATTTTTTTACGAAGCTCTTACAGCTTTTAAATAATCATCTTGTCAAGTTAAAACAAATTGAAAAATTTTAGTTTTCAAGTTTGTAATGCTTATATATGTATATCCCAAATAAAAGTGCTAGCTATGAACAATAAGAAAAGATTGGTAGCTCTTTAAAAGCTCTATAAGTGTATAGAATTGGATTTTCGATAGAGTTCTAAGTTTTCGACGTATAGTGGTCATAATTTCTATATTTTAGAATTTTGACCTATATAAGTTTTCCAATGGGTGGGAAAGCTTTAACATTTAAAATATCACGAGTGTTGCTGTTCAAGGTGATTGCTTACTCCTTTGTGAAGTATTGGTACACAAGCACGAGATATTTTGTTTCGTTCTAAAGAAATTAGGAAGTGAAGCGAATGTTGATATTCTAAATATGTTTAATGATTGATGAGGTTTGAAGAGAATAGATGAAAGTATGATATCTAAGTACGTATTTATACGTCAAGTTTGTGTATTAACTTGAATCAAAAACTCGTCAGATATATTGTATAAGTTTAATTTATATTCCGCCAAGATAAATAATTTGATATTTAGAAGTGAGGTCTACAGTTAGGGGTATCCGGCGGAAATCGGAGGATATACAAATGAATTTTGGACTAGGTTTTTGGCCAGGCTTCGAAATATAGTGTTTCAATTTCTATATTTCAATATTTTGAACTATTTTGAAAAAGGGGTTCTAATTTCAATATTTTGAACTTTTTCAAAAATGTCAAAAGAAGGCGAAACATACACACACACACACAAAAAAAGGGTTATTCACGCAAAACTATTTCGGCTCCATCGAACTGGGGCCACTGGCGATTTTTTTTTTTTTTTTTTTTTTTTTTGTAGTTAAATTTTATTTCTAACAAAATTGTACCTAGAATAGTAGAAGTAGTTCAGTAAATTCATGCCTACATCAACAGAGTTGGTATTTTTGATTTTATAAACAACCTGTACGTGCATAGGAGTTTCTGTTGAAATAGAAAACCAGAAGCATTTTCAGCATAATGCAACGGTAAAACACAGAAAAATATTACCACTAACATAATATAAGCACACAAACACGGCTTTTAAAACCATGCTCTCTGACACGGAAGAAATATCTAACGGCAAATAGATACACGGAGGATAGAAAAAGCTCGAAAAACATTCCCGTCCTGCAAAAACCTTTCGTAAAATCGAAGGAAAGATATATAAGCCCCGGGCGGAATTCAAGTCAATAATGCGTGGAATCAAAATGTTTCAGCTCAGAATTTGAGAAAATCTCTGTAAAGTATAGCTAAATCAAAATTTGAAACTTTTTTAATTTTGGTCAGTTTAAAATTATTTTGTTGCAATTATAGATAGCAATGTGAAGAGAAAAATCATCGGCGATGGAGCCGAAATAGTTTTGCGTGAATAATGCTTAAAAAAATCGGCAACGGCTCCAGTCAAATTAAGCCGAAATGATCTTGCGTGAATAACGTTCTCAGTTGTGGGTGGTTTGTCTTCTTCAGACATTTCAAAAAAACATTTCAAAATATTAAAATACCGGAATTAGAACCACTTTTTCAAAGTCGTTCAAAATACTAAAATATCGAATTTAAAAGCACCTTTCAAATAGTTCAAAATATTAAAATATCAACATTATAACCACTATATTTCGAAAACCAAGAACTTGATAATAAATGTAATTATAAACCCTTGTAAAAATTTCAAACAGTCACAAATTACTTGCAATCTGTTTATAGCTTTCAGTTTTAGCTCCGATTTCAGCCGGATACCCGGACCATAAACTTCATCTCAAAATATCAAACTATAGTACTAACTTACTTGACGGGATATAAATTGGACAATATTTTTGACGAGATTTAAAATTCAGACGAATCTAAAAGCTTGTCTGACGGTACATAAACGCGTTCTTTTCATACTTCCATGTATTCTCTTCAAATCTCAGCAATCGTTACACATATTTTGAATGCCCAACTTCAACAATCATTAAACACATTTAGAATCTTCAAGTTTACTTCACTTACTAATTTCTTTAAGACAAAGCACCTCGTAATTGTGCACCAATATTTCACGAAAGAGTAACTAAACGCATTGATCTGCAACATTCATGACATTTTAAATGTTACAGATCATTGATAAACAAGTCAAAATATTAAAATACCGAGATTATAAGCACTGTAGTACGAAAACTAAGAATTCTATCCAAATCCAATTATATTCCCTTCTAGGACTTTCAAAGGGCTATAAATTCTTGTTTATTGTTTACAGTTAGCACTTTTAGTTTTTAAGATATATGCATTACAAACTTGAAAAATGAACAATTTTTAATGAACATTTTTGTCGCTCATTGTTTATACCTATCTTTTAGAATTTAGAAAATGATTTTAGTGCAAGTAGACAAAGTGAAGCACAAAGTTGCTCGAACAAAAACTTTTCAGATTTTTTGGGAAAAAAGTTCGAAATATTAATATATTGCAAGTATTTTTGCATATTCATAAAAATGACAAATTCGACAAAACAAGTAAGAATTGCTTACATTTTTACCTAGGTTCGTAACATTTTTACCTAGATATAAGCATTTAAAGTGTTTATATTTTTTGTAACTCTCCCATTGCAATCAGAGATACCTCCAGTATACACGTTATTCAGATCAAAACTCCAAAAACGTTCAATAAGTTTATTGTTATTTACAGTCTCATTTGTTTTCATTTACAACACATGATATGGGCATATAGTAACCAAATGCATGTATCAAAAAGTAATGCATTTATTTTACAAAAATACTAGAAATACTTCTAAATTTTTAGTAATTTTCTTAAAAAAAAGCACAAACCTTCCTAATTTCAGCATCTATGCTTGGCCATAAAACAACGGGAAAAAGGTTTAAAAACTAAACGAATTAGAAGATTAAAAACTATTTTCCATAGGTTAACATGGGAAAAATGAAACAAGAAGCTTTAAGGAAAAATATCCTTTAACCCTTTTGAAGAAATAACTTGCGAATATTTTTAATTTAATACGCTTAATTCTGTTTAAACAACGTACGGCACTTAGTGTCAGAAATAGTTATCTTAATAGAAAATTGGCCCAGCTAGGTTCTGGTCCGCGGTCGATAGTATACGTAAGAAAGTTACGGTCTTTAACCCATTTCACGACTAGCCCCGGTTATATCCGGCATCCACTAAATGTGTCGCAATGGCTAGCACCGGCTATATCCAGCATCCACTAAATGCTTCACCCTGACTAGCGCCGGCTATATCCGGCATCCACTAAATGCGTTGCATTGGCTAGCGACATTTGCAGTAACAACACGCGAAATGGACACGACGCATTTAACTAGCGCATAAGAAAAAGTTCTTGACACGAGTAAGGTGTATTTGTTTTCGACCTTTTTGTGGAGTAACATAGTTAAAAGTAAAGTAATTAACGTGTACGGTGTGTGTGCACTAATGGCACGACGGCCCTTTCATTGGCGGGATGTATTGATGGCTAGTTCTGCCGTCGCAAAAAGGTTAAGTTCACGGGGCAGGGGGTTTCTGCACGGTCTGAAATATTTTTAGACCTCCAAGAACCCTTTTAAGTCTTATTTCTTCTTCTTCTTAAGCACTACAGCCGATTGCCAGCCAAGGCTGTCTCAGTTAGTTTCTGTTGTGACACGTCACAACACTTTTTTATTTTATTATTCCAAATTAACATTTTTTTTATAAATCATTAAATATTTTATTTTACTTTATTATTATTCCAAATTATTCTATTCAAAATTGCTTTTATTTTATATATTCATTAATAGACCAATTGATTCTTTTATTAAATTAAATCATTACGTGCTGCTATCAGTTCATGTTTTTATTCGTACAGTGTACGCCCTTTTTAAAAATGACTGGATACGCGCACCCTGTTTCAATTGGTAAGATCTCGTTTCAGGCGAGATACGGAAACTTGTTTCTTCTGGCTCTCACTTTTTAAACTCCTTGGTTGAGCGAGAGTTATGTTTTTACGAATGGCATCGTCCGGTTTTAGGCGGGAGATTTTCTTTTATGTGAAAAAGTGCTGACTCGCTCTTCTCTCGAAAATTGGTGGAGTGTGAAGGTGATATATAGGTGGGGTCTCCCCTTTGGGGGGTGCCTCGTGCTTCTTTTTGCCATTTTTGTTCTTTATGTGAACTTTAAGTACTGTAAAATGAATTAATTACGAATTGAAAATCAACATATTTGTTTGGTGTTTCTGTTTATGAATTTCTTGAATTTATTTCCTGAGGAAGATATATATTACAAAGTGTAAATACAGGAATCTGCAATTGTAAAAATGATTTTGTACAAGTACCTCATTGATTACCCTTTCATTAAAATAAATTGAGTCAAGTTAAATAAATCTTATTTATTTTCTCAGTTTGACAGCAGCATTTTGTCTCTATGGATACTCTCAGTGAAATTTCACCTGTTGTCAATTACTATGTAATTTTGAATTATGGAAGAATCGTTATGCTGGTGATTAATCGACATAATTATTATTAATATCTTTCAACTGCCTTTTGTGGATTATTCTAAAGGAATTGTTCTCACATATGGAAATGAGTTTATAAGTCATCATGAAGATTAAAATGTTTCATCAGTTTATTTATACGCAGTGAAACTTATTATACAGCAAAGTGCATATTGGTATTTCCGTGTACAGTTTCATTATACATTGTGGAATTGCGTCCAGACATTATTCCATTTTTTTCTTTCGCACTATGTGTTTAAACTTAACTTTAACGAAAAAGGGGCTCTAGATGTAGCCATCACCATTGTGGAATCTTTTGGAATTGTGCTCAGCTATTATCTCATTTTCCTTCTACCAAGTGAGTTTGAACTTTAAGTGTAGTAGAAAAGGGGCTCTTGATGTGAGCATCATCATTGTGGAATATGTGACTTTGCACATTCGCTTGGCGAAGATTTTCAGCATTTATAATGAGACAATTTATTTTACATTATTAATATTTTTTATTTCAGATCCTGAAACAGGTATATTTTCTATCTAGAATGTTAAATTTAATTCATATTATGTTGCTTATGCATTTGTAGAATTTTAGGCGCTCACATACAAAATGGTTTAATATTAAAAAAAACACAACGCAATTATTACTGATATTCCAAATTCTATTTCCCACTATATGATCCCCTTCCATTAAGTAACTAACTTTTAATTAATTAATTTCCCCTTTTTAATTGTATGTGAGTGTCCGACTCAATCAGGTGTTGAGATATGATCATTCAATTGATTTTATTTTTATTAAGTCCTTTGAATGGTTGTATCACAACATCTGGTTATCTTTTTCTGGCGCCGTGATTTTTAGCGGTGATAATTATGTATTTTGAATGAATTTTGAAATTTAGAATTGATAAATAATTTTGATTAATAATAAAAAAAAAAAAAAAAAAAAAATTAATGTAAAAATAATAACTTTAGATTTTGATAATGGTTATCTTTTTATGGTACCGTGACTTTTTCCTAATAATTAAGTTATTTTGATGACATGATTAAATATGATGTGCACAGTTATTTATGTATTGTATAAATATAATTTTTTTATGTTTATTTATCAAAAAAAAAAAAAATTATTTTTTGTTAATAATTTTGTTTTGAGCTAGAAATATGCTTCTTACTGTCAAATATAAAGTTTTACATAAATTGATAGTAAAAATTTTATTTTAATGTATTTGAAATATAAGATTTAACTAAACTTTTGAATGGTGCATAATTCTTGATTGATAAAATTTGAAAATTGATATTTTATTATTTTAAGCACCAATAATTTTTTTTCTGATTAGTTTTATTTATATGATGTGTTCAGTATTGTATTATGTAAGTTTTTAATTGATATATTTTTATACCTTAACAAATCAAAATTTTTTTAATGTCATTCTTGATTTTTTGTGGATAAAATCAAACTGTTTTATTTATAAAAGGTTAGGGTATTGGTAATGAAAATTTTATTTTGATAAACTTTATATCCCTTGGATATCCGAATAGAATTCAATAGTACATTTTAATTTACCTTTTGAAGCTGGTCTTCAATTGTATAAATTGCTATAATTTAATTTGATTTATATTGAAGGAAATTTTCTGTTTTTTTTTTTTTTTGTGGAGGTTGGCGTGCACTCCACACCGGTCAATTTTTTTGAACTCATAAATCAAAATAAAATTAAATCATTAAATTTGCTAGAAAAAAATTTTCTGCAATAACAATAGAAAATTTTAAAACATTAATTAAATATAAAAATAAAATGGGTATAAATAATTATGAAGTGTTTAAATTGTATTTATTTATGTTTTAATTATAATAGTAGTAAATATTTATTTTGCTACAGACATGTGATTTTTATTTTTGTATGGTGATTTTTGATTACAAATATTCTGAGCGGCTTTTGTTTTGAGAAATTTTTCTAATTCATTGAAATTTTCGCTGGAAACATAGGCTAGTGCTTTTTTTTTGCTCTTGTTGCAATTCACTCCCAATCAGGGAATGTTTATGCAATAAACAAATACATTATTTGATAATTAAGTCATATTCACAATTATTATTTTATATGTATTATCAGTTTAAAAAATCATAACTGATATTCTTTTTGCATTATTAACATTTGATTGCTACACTTTTAATTTAGCCAATTTAAAATTAATTTTAGATTACCTTTTAATTTTTTAATTTAAAGAACATATAATAAATACAATTATAACACAAAATTTTCATATCCAGAATAATAATAATGCAAAAAGAATATCAGTTATGATTTTTTAAACTGATAATACATATAAAATAATAATTGTGAATATGACTTAATTATCAAATAATGTATTTGTTTATTGCATAAACATTCCCTGATTGGGAGTGATTTGCAACAAGAGCAAAAAAAAAGCACTAGCCTATGTTTCCAGCGAAAATTTCAATGAATTAGAAAAATTTCTCAAAACAAAAGCCGCTCAGAATATTTGTAATCAAAAATCACCATACAAAAATAAAAATCACATGTCTGTAGCAAAATAAATATTTACTACTATTATAATTAAAACAAATAAATACAATTTAAACACTTCATAATTATTTATACCCATTTTATTTTTATATTTAATTAATGTTTTAAAATTTTCTATTGTTATTGCAGAAAAAATTTTTCTAGCAAATTTAATGATTTAATTTTATTTTGATTTATGAGTTCAAAAAAATTGACCGGTGTGGAGTGCACGCCAACCTCCACAAAAAAAAAAAAAAAAACAGAAAATTTCCTTCAATATAAATCAAATTAAATTATAGCAATTTATACAATTGAAGACCAGCTTCAAAAGGTAAATTAAAATGTACTATTGAATTCTATTCGGATATCCAAGGGATATAAAGTTTATCAAAATAAAATTTTCATTACCAATACCCTAACCTTTTATAAATAAAACAGTTTGATTTTATCCACAAAAAATCAAGAATGACATTAAAAAAATTTTGATTTGTTAAGGTATAAAAATATATCAATTAAAAACTTACATAATACAATACTGAACACATCATATAAATAAAACTAATCAGAAAAAAAATTATTGGTGCTTAAAATAATAAAATATCAATTTTCAAATTTTATCAATCAAGAATTATGCACCATTCAAAAGTTTAGTTAAATCTTATATTTCAAATACATTAAAATAAAATTTTTACTATCAATTTATGTAAAACTTTATATTTGACAGTAAGAAGCATATTTCTAGCTCAAAACAAAATTATTAACAAAAAATAAATTTTTTTTTTTTTTTGATAAATAAACATAAAAAAATTATATTTATACAATACATAAATAACTGTGCACATCATATTTAATCATGTCATCAAAATAACTTAATTATTAGGAAAAAGTCACGGTACCATAAAAAGATAACCATTATCAAAATCTAAAGTTATTATTTTTACATTAATTTTTTTTTTTTTTTTTTTATTATTAATCAAAATTATTTATCAATTCTAAATTTCAAAATTCATTCAAAATACATAATTATCACCGCTAAAAATCACGGCGCCAGAAAAAGATAACCAGATGTTGTGATACAACCATTCAAAGGACTTAATAAAAATAAAATCAATTGAATGATCATATCTCAACACCTGATTGAGTCGGACACTCACATACAATTAAAAAGGGGAAATTAATTAATTAAAAGTTAGTTACTTAATGGAAGGGGATCATATAGTGGGAAATAGAATTTGGAATATCAATAATAATTGCGTTGTGTTTTTTTTAATATTAAACCATTTTGTATGTGAGCGCCTAAAATTCTACAAATGCATAAGCAACATAATATGAATTAAATTTAACATTCTAGATAGAAAATATACCTGTTTCAGGATCTGAAATAAAAAATATTAATAATGTAAAATAAATTGTCTCATTATAAATGCTGAAAATCTTCGCCAAGCGAATGTGCAAAGTCACATATTCCACAATGATGATGCTCACATCAAGAGCCCCTTTTCTACTACACTTAAAGTTCAAACTCACTTGGTAGAAGGAAAATGAGATAATAGCTGAGCACAATTCCAAAAGATTCCACAATGGTGATGGCTACATCTAGAGCCCCTTTTTCGTTAAAGTTAAGTTTAAACACATAGTGCGAAAGAAAAAAATGGAATAATGTCTGGACGCAATTCCACAATGTATAATGAAACTGTACACGGAAATACCAATATGCACTTTGCTGTATAATAAGTTTCACTGCGTATAAATAAACTGATGAAACATTTTAATCTTCATGATGACTTATAAACTCATTTCCATATGTGAGAACAATTCCTTTAGAATAATCCACAAAAGGCAGTTGAAAGATATCTTCTTAAATAATAAAAGGCAATGTCTGTGTGTGTGTGTGTCTGTCTGTCTGTCTGTCTTATACACTATACGTTTCGCGACCGCGCGTCGGAGAGCTACGAAATTTGGCAATCGGAGACCCGGGGGGGGAGGGAAGGGGACACATGAAAACCGATTTTTAAAATTTTAATTATTTTTTTATTTATTTAATGTTTTATGCGATTTCGACCGTTTTTTGCCCTTTTTGCCCTTTTTTCTCCACGATCCAGACATCGTAGAAAAAAATAAATGACACCATCGGAAAGAGCAGAGAATTTCGAGTAAAAATATATCAATTTCAAATATGAATTTCGATTTCTAATATTTTTTAAAGATTTTAAAACAAAAGTCACTTTTTGCTCAAGAAAACGATTTTTGGTTTTTAAATTCTCGCATCGTGAAAAGTACTCATAATTTCGACTAATAATTTACATTTTCAGAAAGGTCAAACATCTGGCATTCTTACAAGTCCAATCTGGTCCAGAAATAATGAAAATTGCCTTCAGGATGGCAATTTTAGAGACACCATGATTTTAAATTTGTCGGATACCGGCTCAGTTTCTCAACGGCATTTTCCCCCCATCCGCATTAGTTTCTTCCCCGTCTCCATGGAGACCGCGCTTTCGGTTTTAACTGAATTACGAGCATAAGTGTTGTATACATCGGGCGAAATTATTATATTTATATGATATTTTAAATGGATATTTTTAAATGGATATTTTAAATAATTTAAATGATTGAATTATGGTGGTTTGAATTGTGGTGATGTATTTGAAATTATTATATTTATGGATTGGTGGAACGATATGGTTGATTTTTTTTATTTTAAATGGATATTTTAATTTATGGATATTTTAATTTATAGATATTTTAAATGGATATTTTAATTTTATGGCTATTTTAAATGATGGAACGAGGATGGTGGAATTAAGAGCCTAGCATATGGTCGTTATAAATTTAAATTAGCGCGCGATAATTGCACTCGGTAGGCCTGGGTTCGATTCCCGCCACTGATGCGGAGTACGATCACCTTAAACATATGGGTCGATAATTCCTTCCGAGAGGTTGGTGGCAGGGAAAGGAGGGTACGGTCTCTGTGGATGCCTCCCCCACTGGGTCCTGGTCCAAATTCGGTGAATAAAAAGAAAGTTATGGAGATTGTCGCGGAGGGCGCGGTAGCCCAGTGGTTAGCGTGCGGGAATTTCACTCGGTAGGCCCGGGTTCGATTCCCTCCACTGACAAAACTGCTGCCGTGTTCACGCGGAGTACGATCACGTTAAACATGTGGGTCCGTAAGTCCTTCCGAGAGGTTGGTGGTAGAGGAAGGAGGGTACGCACCCTGTGGATGACTTTCCCACTGGGTTCCGGTCTAAATTGGGTGAATAAAAAGAAGGTTATGGAGATTGTCGCGGAGGGCGCGGTAGCCCAGTGGTTGGCGCGCGGGAATTGCACTCGGTAGGCTAGGGTTCGATTGCCGCCACTGCCAAAACTGCTGCCATTTTCACGCGGAGTACGATCACGTTAAACATGTGGATCCGTAAGTCCTTCCGAGAGGTTGTTGGTAGAGGAAGGAGGGTACGGACCCTGTGGATGCCTCCCCTACTGGGTTCCGGTCTAAATTGGGTGAATAAAAAGAAGGTTATGGAGATTGTCGCGGAGGGCGCGGTAGCCCAGTGGTTAGCGCGCGGGATTTGCACTAGGTAGGTCCGGGTTCGATTCCCGCCACTGCCAAAACTGCCGCCGTGTTCAGGCGGAGTACGATCACGTTAAACATGCGGGACCGTAAGTCCTTCCGAGAGGTTGGTGGTAGGGGAAGGAGGGTACGGTCCCTGTGGATGCCTCCCCCACTGAGTTCCTGTCTAAATTGGGTGGCACTTCCTGGTAGGTCGTTCCTTCTGGTAGGTCGCGCCAGCGAGTGTGCCACGGTTAGAATTTGCCACGGTCAGAATTTTCAAGGGTAGCGAACAGGCTGGTCGCCAAAGGCGGCTAGTCTTAAATAATAAAAGGCAATGTCTGTGTGTGTGTGTGTCTGTCTGTCTGTCTTATACACTATACGTTTCGCGACCGCGCGTCGGAGAGCTACGAAATTTGGCAATCGGAGACCCGGCGGGGAGGGAAGGGGACCCGTGAAAACCGATTTTTAAAATTTTAATTATTTTTTTATTTATTTAATGTTTTATGCGATTTCGACCGTTTTTTGCCCTTTTTTCTCCACGATCCAGACATCGTAGAAAAAAACAAATTACACCATCGGAAAGAGCAGAGAATTTCGAGTAAAAATATATCAATTTCAAATCTGAATTTCGATTTCTAATATTTTTTAAAGATTTTAAAACAAAAGTCACTTTTTGCTCAAGAAAACGATTTTTGGTTTTTAAATTCTCGCATCGTGAAAAGTACTCATAATTTCGACTAATAATTTACATTTTCAGAAAGGTCAAACATCTGGCATTCTTACAAGTCCAATCTGGTCCAGAAATAATGAAAATTGCCTTCAGGATGGCAATTTTAAAGACGCCATGATTTTAAATTTGTCGGCTACCGGCTCAGTTCCCCAACGGCATTTTCCCCCCATCTGCATTAGTTTCTTCCCCGTCTCCATGGAGACCGCGCTTTCGGTTTTAACTGAATTACGAGCATAAGTGTTGTATACATCGGGCGAAATTATTATATTTATATGATATTTTAAATGGATATTTTAAATAATTTAAATGATTGAATTATGGTGGTTTGAATTGTGGTGATGTATTTGAAATTATTATATTTATGGATTGGTGGAACGATATGGTTGATTTTTTTATTTTAAATGGATATTTTAATTTATGGATATTTTAATTTATAGATATTTTAAATGGATATTTTAATTTTATGGCTATTTTAAATGATGGAACGAGGATGGTGGAATTAAGAGCCTAGCATATGGTCGTTATAAATTTAAATTAGCGCGCGGGAAGTTAGCGCGCGAGAATTGCACTCGGTAGGCCTGGGTTCGATTCCCGCCACTGATGCGGAGTACGATCACCTTAAACATATGGGTCGATAATTACTTCCGAGAGGTTGGTGGCAGGGAAAGGAGGGTACGGTCTCTGTGGATGCCTCCCCCACTGGCTCCTGGTCCAAATTGGGTGAATAAAAAGAAAGTTATGGATATTGTCGCGGAGGGCGCGGTAGCCCAGTGGTTAGCGTGCGGGAATTTCACTCGGTAGGCCCGGGTTCGATTCCCTCCACTGACAAAACTGCTGCCGTGTTCACGCGGAGTACGATCACGTTAAACATGTGGGTCCGTAAGTCCTTCCGAGAGGTTGGTGGTAGAGGAAGGAGGGTACGCACCCTGTGGATGACTTTCCCACTGGGTTCCGGTCTAAATTGGGTGAATAAAAAGAAGGTTATGGAGATTGTCGCGGAGGGCGCGGTAGCCCAGTGGTAGGCGCGCGGGAATTGCACTCGGTAGGCTAGGGTTCGATTGCCGCCACTGCCAAAACTGCTGCCATTTTCACGCGGAGTACGATCACGTTAAACATGTGGATCCGTAAGTCCTTCCGAGAGGTTGTTGGTAGAGGAAGGAGGGTACGGACCCTGTGGATGCCTCCCCTACTGGGTTCCGGTCTAAATTGGGTGAATAAAAAGAAGGTTATGGAGATTGTCGCGGAGGGCGCGGTAGCTCAGTGGTTAGCGCGCGGGATTTGCACTAGGTAGGTCCGGGTTCGATTCCCGCCACTGCCAAAACTGCCGCCGTGTTCAGGCGGAGTACGATCACGTTAAACATGCGGGACCGTAAGTCCTTCCGAGAGGTTGGTGGTAGGGGAAGGAGGGTACGGTCCCTGTGGATGCCTCCCCCACTGAGTTCCTGTCTAAATTGGGTGGCACTTCCTGGTAGGTCGTTCCTTCTGGTAGGTCGCGCCAGCGAGTGTGCCACGGTTAGAATTTGCCACGGTCAGAATTTTCAAGGGTAGCGAACAGGCTGGTCGCCAAAGGCGGCTAGTAAATAATAAAAGGCAATGTCTGTGTGTGTGTCTGTCTGTCTGTCTGTCTTATACACTATACGTTTCGCGACCGCGCGTCGCAGAGCTACGAAATTTGGCAATCGGAGACCCGGCGGGGAGGGAAGGGGACACGTGAAAACCGATTTTTAAAATTTTAATTATTTTTTTATTTATTTAATGTTTTATGCGATTTCGACCGTTTTTTGCCCTTTTTTCTCCACGATCCAGACATCGTAGAAAAAAACAAATTACACCATCGGAAAGAGCAGAGAATTTCGAGTAAAAATATATCAATTTCAAATCTGAATTTCGATTTCTAATATTTTTTAAAGATTTTAAAACAAAAGTCACTTTTTGCTCAAGAAAACGATTTTTGGTTTTTAAATTCTCGCATCGTGAAAAGTACTCATAATTTCGACTAATAATTTACATTTTCAGAAAGGTCAAACATCTGGCATTCTTACAAGTCCAATCTGGTCCAGAAATAATGAAAATTGCCTTCAGGATGGCAATTTTAAAGACGCCATGATTTTAAATTTGTCGGCTACCGGCTCAGTTCCCCAACGGCATTTTCCCCCCATCTGCATTAGTTTCTTCCCCGTCTCCATGGAGACCGCGCTTTCGGTTTTAACTGAATTACGAGCATAAGTGTTGTATACATCGGGCGAAATTATTATATTTATATGATATTTTAAATGGATATTTTTAAATGGATATTTTAAATAATTTAAATGATTGAATTATGGTGGTTTGAATTGTGGTGATGTATTTGAAATTATTATATTTATGGATTGGTGGAACGATATGGTTGATTTTTTTATTTTAAATGGATATTTTAATTTATGGATATTTTAATTTATAGATATTTTAAATGGATATTTTAATTTTATGGCTATTTTAAATGATGGAACGAGGATGGTGGAATTAAGAGCCTAGCATATGGTCGTTATAAATTTAAATTAGCGCGCGAGAATTGCACTCGGTAGGCCTGGGTTCGATTCCCGCCACTGATGCGGAGTACGATCACCTTAAACATATGGGTCGATAATTCCTTCCGAGAGGTTGGTGGCAGGGAAAGGAGGGTACGGTCTCTGTGGATGCCTCCCCCACTGGGTCCTGGTCCAAATTGGGTGAATAAAAAGAAAGTTATGGATATTGTCGCGGAGGGCGCGGTAGCCCAGTGGTTAGCGTGCGGGAATTTCACTCGGTAGGCCCGGGTTCGATTCCCTCCACTGACAAAACTGCTGCCGTGTTCACGCGGAGTACGATCACGTTAAACATGTGGGTCCGTAAGTCCTTCCGAGAGGTTGGTGGTAGAGGAAGGAGGGTACGCACCCTGTGGATGACTTTCCCACTGGGTTCCGGTCTAAATTGGGTGAATAAAAAGAAGGTTATGGAGATTGTCGCGGAGGGCGCGGTAGCCCAGTGGTAGGCGCGCGGGAATTGCACTCGGTAGGCTAGGGTTCGATTGCCGCCACTGCCAAAACTGCTGCCATTTTCACGCGGAGTACGATCACGTTAAACATGTGGATCCGTAAGTCCTTCCGAGAGGTTGTTGGTAGAGGAAGGAGGGTACGGACCCTGTGGATGCCTCCCCTACTGGGTTCCGGTCTAAATTGGGTGAATAAAAAGAAGGTTATGGAGATTGTCGCGGAGGGCGCGGTAGCCCAGTGGTTAGCGCGCGGGATTTGCACTAGGTAGGTCCGGGTTCGATTCCCGCCACTGCCAAAACTGCCGCCGTGTTCAGGCGGAGTACGATCACGTTAAACATGCGGGACCGTAAGTCCTTCCGAGAGGTTGGTGGTAGGGGAAGGAGGGTACGGTCCCTGTGGATGCCTCCCCCACTGAGTTCCTGTCTAAATTGGGTGGCACTTCCTGGTAGGTCGTTCCTTCTGGTAGGTCGCGCCAGCGAGTGTGCCACGGTTAGAATTTGCCACGGTCAGAATTTTCAAGGGTAGCGAACAGGCTGGTCGCCAAAGGCGGCTAGTAAATAATAAAAGGCAATGTCTGTGTGTGTGTCTGTCTGTCTTATACACTATACGTTTCGCGACCGCGCGTCGGAGAGCTACGAAATTTTGCAATCGGAGACCCTGGGGGATGAGAAGGGGACACGTGAAAACTGATTTTTAAAATTTTAATTATTTTTTTTGTTATTTAATGTTTTATGCGATTTCGACCGTTTTTTTACCTTTTTGCTCTTTTTTCTCCACGATCCGGACATCGTAGAAAAAAACAAATCACACCATCGGAAAGAGCAGAGAATTTCGAGTAAAAATATATCAATTTCAAATCTCAGGGACAAATTCTAATATTTTTTTATGATTTTAAAACAAAAGTCACTTTTGACTCAAAAAAACGATTTTTGGTTTTTAAATTCTCGCATAGTAAAAAGTACTCATAATTTCGACTAATAATTTACATTTTTAGAAAGGTCAAACATCTGGCATTCTTACAAGTCCAATCTGGTCAGGAAATATTCCGTATTGCCTACAGGATCGGGATTTTAAAAGTTTCCGAATTTCAATTTCTCTGCGTTCCGCTCGGCGTGCCGCTTCTTAACCGGAGTTTCTCCCCCGCAGAAGGAGGGAAGGTGGTGGGTGGGGACGTCAAGGTGGAGGTGACGTCACGTTTCTGAATAGTTCCTTTACTCCATATAAATTATTATATTTATATTTTAAATGATGGAACAATATGGATTTTTTAAATGTATATTTTAACTTTTGGATATTTTAAATGGATATTTTTATTTTATGGATATTTTAAATGATGCAACAATGAAACAATTTAATGAGGATGATGGAATTAAGCATATCGTCATTTTAAATTGCAATTTGCGCGCGGGAAGTTAGCGGTAGGCCCGGGTTCGATTCCCGCCACTGCCAAAACTGCCGCCGTGTTTACGTGGAATACGATCACGTTAAATATGTGGGTCCGTAAGTCCTTCCGAGAGGTTGGTGGTAGGGGAAGGAGGATACGGCCCCTGTGGATGCCTCCCCCACTGGGTTCCCGTCTAAATTGGGTGAATATATAGAAAGTTATGGCGGAGGGCGCGGCAGTCCAGTGGTTAGCGCGCGGGAATTGCACTCAGTAGGCCCGGGTTCGATTCCCGCCACTGCCAAAACTTACGCCACGTTCACGCAGAGTACGATCACGTTAAACATGTGGGTTCGTGAGTCCTTCCGAGAGGTTGGTGGTAGGGGAAGGGGGGTACGGTCTAAATTGGGTGAATAAAAAGAAAGTTATGGAGATTGTCGCGGAGGGCGAAGTAGCCCAGTGGTTAGCGCGCGGGAATTGCACGCGGTAGGTCCGGGTTCGATTTCCGCCACTGACACGGAGTACGATCACGTTAAACATATGGGTCCGTATGTTTTTCCGAGAGGTTGGTGGTAGGGGAAGGAGGGTACGTTCCCTGTGGATGCCTCCCCCACTGGGTTCCGGTCTAAATTGGGTGCCACATTCTGGCCGTCCAACCAGTTACCTTACACCTTTCTGGTAGGTCGCGCCAACGAGTTTGCCACGGTTGGAATTTGCCACGATCAGCATTTTCAAGGGTTGCGAACAGGCTGGTCGCCAAAGGCGGCTAGTAAATAATAAAAGGCAATGTCTGTGTGTGTGTGTGTGTGTCTGTGTGTCTGTCTTATACACTATACGTTTCGCGACCGCGCGTCGGAGAGCTACGAAATTTGGCAATCGGAGACCCGGGGGGGAGGGAAGGGGACACGTGAAAACCGATTTTCAAAATTCTAATTATTTTTTTATTTATTTAATGTTTTATGCGATTTCGACCTTTTTTTGCCCTTTTTGCCCTTTTTTCTCCACGATCCAGACGTCGTAGAAAAAAACAACTCACACCATCGGAAAGAGCAGACAATTGCGAGTAAAAATATATCAATTTCAAATCTCCATTTCGATTTCTAATATTTTTTAAAGATTTTAAAACAAAAGCCACTTTTGGCTCAAAAAAACGATTTTTGGTTTTTAATTCTCGCATAGTAAAAAGTACTCATAATTTCGACTAATAATTTACATTTTTAGAAAGCTGAAATATCTGGCATTCTTACAAGTCTAATCTGGTCCAGAAATAATGAAAATTGCCTTCAGGATCGCAATTTTAAAGACGTCATGATTTTAAATTTCTCGGCGTTCCGTTCGTTTCTCCCCCGCTGAAGCAGGGAAGGTGGTGGGTGGGGACGTCAAGGTGGAGGTGACGTCACGGTTCTGAATAGAGCTCCTTTGCTCTATATAAATTATTATATTTATATTTTAAATGATGGGACGATCTGGATTTTTTAAATGTATATTTTAACTTTTGGATATTTTAAATGGATATTTTAATTTTATGGATATTTTAAATGATGGAACAATGAAACAATGGAATGAGGATGATGGAATTAAGCATATGGTCATTTTGTATATTTTAACTTTTGGATATTTTAAATGGATATTTTAATTTTATGGATATTTTAAATGATGGAACAATGAAACAATGGAATGAGGATGATGGAATTAAGCATATGGTCATTTTAAATTGCAAATTAGCGCGCGGGAAGTTAGCGGTAGGCCCGGGTTCGATTCCCGCCACTGCCAAAACTGCCGCCGTGTTTACGTGGAATACGATCACGTTAAATATGTGGGTCCGTAAGTCCTTCCGAGAGGTTGGTGGTAGGGGAAGGAGGATACGGCCCCTGTGGATGCCTCCCCCACTGGGTTCCCGTCTAAATTGGGTGAATATGTAGAAAGTTATGGAGATTGTCGCGGAGGGCGCGGCAGCCCAGTGGTTAGCGCGCGGGAATTGCACTCAGTAGGCCCGGGTTCGATTCCCGCCACTGCCAAAACTTACGCCACGTTCACGCAGAGTACGATCACGTTAAACATGTGGGTTCGTGAGTCCTTCCGAGAGGTTGGTGGTAGGGGAAGGAGGGTACGGTCTAAATTGGGTGAATAAAAAGAAAGTTATGGAGATTGTCGCGGAGGGCGAAGTAGCCCAGTGGTTAGCGCGCGGGAATTGCACGCGGTAGGCCCGGGTTCGATTTCCGCCACTGACATGGAGTACGATCACGTTAAACATATGGGTCCGTATGTTTTTCCGAGAGGTTGGTGGTAGGGGAAGGAGGGTACGTTCCCTGTGGATGCCTCCCCCACTGGGTTCCGGTCTAAATTGGGTGGCACATCCTGGCCGTCCAACCAGTTACCAGGCCCGGGTTCGATTCCCAAAATTGCCGCCGTGTTTACGCGGAGTACGAGCACGTTAAACATGTGGGTCCGTGAGTCCTTCCGAGAAGTTGGTGGTAGGGGAAGGAGGGTACGGTCTAAATTGGATGAATAAAAAGAAAGTTATGGAGATTGTCGCGTAGGGCAAAGTAGCCCAATGGTTAGCGCGCGGAAATTGCACTCGGTAGGCCCGGGTTCGATTCCCAAAATTGCCGCCGTGTTTACGCGGAGTACGATCACGTTAAACATGTGGGTCTGTAAGTCCTTCCGAGAGGTTGGTGGTAGGGGAAGAAGGGTACGGTCCCTGTGGATGCTTCTCCCACTTGGTTCCGGTCTAAATTGGGTGAATAAAAAGAAAGTTATGAAGAATATCGCGGAGGGTGAAGTACCCCAGTGGTTAGTGCGCGGGATTTGCACTTGGTAGGCCCGGGTTCGATTCCCAAAATTGCCGAATAAAAATAAAGTTATGGAGATTGTCGCGGTCACTGTAGCCCAGTGGTTAGCGCGCAGGAATTTCACTCGGTAGGCCCGGGTTCGATTCCCGCCATTGCCAAAACTGCAGCCGTGTTCACGCGGAGTACGATCACGTTAAACGTGTGGGACTGCAAGTCCTTCCGAGAGGTTTGTGGTAGGGGAAGGAGGGTACGGTCTCTTTGGATGCCTCCCCCATTGGGTTCCGGTCTAAATTGTGTGGCACTTCCTGGCCTTCCAAGCAGTTACCTTACACCTTTCTGGTAGGTCGCGCCAACGAGTTTGCCACGGTCAGAATTTTCAAGGGTAGCGAACAGGCTGGTCGCCAAAGGCGGCTAGTTAATAATAATTATGTCAATTAATCACCAGCATAACGATTCTTCCATAATTCAAAATTACATAGTAATTGACAACAGGTGAAATTTCACTGAGAGTATCCATAGAGACAAAATGCTGCTGTCAAACTGAGAAAATAAATAAGATTTATTTAACTTGACTCAATTTATTTTAATGAAAGGGTAATCAATGAGGTACTTGTACAAAATCATTTTTACAATTGCAGATTCCTGTATTTACACTTTGTAATATATATCTTCCTCAGGAAATAAATTCAAGAAATTCATAAACAGAAACACCAAACAAATATGTTGATTTTCAATTCGTAATTAATTCATTTTACAGTACTTAAAGTTCACATAAAGAACAAAAATGGCAAAAAGAAGCACGAGGCACCCCCCCAAAGGGGAGACCCCACCTATATATCACCTTCACACTCCACCAATTTTCGAGAGAAGAGCGAGTCAGCACTTTTTCACATAAAAGAAAATCTCCCGCCTAAAACCGGACGATGCCATTCGTAAAAACATAACTCTCGCTCAACCAAGGAGTTTAAAAAGTGAGAGCCAGAAGAAACAAGTTTCCGTATCTCGCCTGAAACGAGATCTTACCAATTGAAACAGGGTGCGCGTATCCAGTCATTTTTAGAAAGGGCGTACACTGTACGAATAAAAACATGAACTGATAGCAGCACGTAATGATTTAATTTAATAAAAGAATCAATTGGTCTATTAATGAATATATAAAATAAAAGCAATTTTGAATAGAATAATTTGGAATAATAATAAAGTAAAATAAAATATTTAATGATTTATAAAAAAATGTTAATTTGGAATAATAAAATAAAAAAGTGTTGTGACGTGTCACAACAGTTTCCACCATCTCGACCTATCCGATGCCATTGTCCTCCATCTATTGAAGCCAACGTTCCTCAGCCATTTCTCCACGTTGTACAAGGCCTTCCACTTCTTCTCTTTCCCTCTGGCCCCTGGAAAGTTATTTTCTTGACTAAGTTATCCTCTCCATATCTATATATATGCCTAAGATGGCCGAGCCATCTTAGTTGAGCCACTTTAATCACTTTTACTATGTTTGGTTCTCTAAATATATACTGTAGTTCTTCATTATATCTTATTCTCCACACTCCATTTTCCTTTACCGCTCCAAATATTCTTCTCAAGATTTTTTCGTTCAAAAATCATCAACTTATTTTCATCAGTTTTATTCATAGTCCGGCATTCACTTCCATATAAAACTATTGGTCTTAGTAATGTCTTGTATAACCCCTATCTTTGTTTCTCTACTTATATATTTTGATTAAGTTTTATATTGTTAAATTGTTTGAACCATGAAAAATGGCCTCTAAATTAGTGTTAGCCCGGAGGCCAAAAAATTCTTAATTCAGTACTGCACTGTACTTTAGTTGATCTTATTCCTCGTTTAGAATTTATTCAGTACGGAAATAAAGAAAAGCTTTATATAAAAAAAAGTTTCTACTTCATATTAACGATGTAAAGAAAACATTTTACACATGCATACATCACATCTTAACTTTTTGACATAACAGAAATGCCGCACCGCTGACGAAAATTGACATGTACAGCATCGTTATTCGCCTGTTCGCTGTCAAAGCATGTCAGAAAGACAATCAGGAATGACAGTACGAAACCGATAAATAAGAAAGTACTGTAACAATATGTCAAGGAGAATAACTACCTAGAAAACAAAGACAATACATTGCGCAAATGTTAAAAAGTCAAAAACAAGAAAGTGACAAGTTGAAAGTGTGTGTATTTGCGTGCTTATTGTTTTTATCACGTTTTAAAGAAGATAGGTTTTTGTTGAAAATGTTTGTAAAGAAATTTTAGTAATTCCGACAGGGATAGAGCAATCTGGTACTTGGAACGTATCGGCGTCCATAGGGAGGGCAAGGGTGTGTTTATTGACTCCTTGGAAGTGCAAAAACGGACAAAATGTCACAAAAACGAGCATCATATCGATATTGTACTCTTATCCTTGAGTTTGCACCCCCACCCCTTCCCCCAGAAAAAGGTCTATGGACGCCTATGACTGAGCGCAATCCAAGAAACCTGAGTTCGATACCTTGTTCTGCCATATTGTTTTCACTTTCCCTGAAATACATGGGATTTTGGTAGGATTCAGGATAAAAGAACTTGCCTTTTGTTTGCAAAATGGCCCGCAAAAATCGCATATATCCACTATAGCTATAAAACTAATTGACCCAATTTCACAAAATTTGGTAGATAAGTTACTTATAGGTGCTGATTAGATCCCAGGTTAGACCAGGTGCATTTTACCCAGGTGCTGATTAGATCTTGGTTCGATTCGGGAAAATAGAACCTGCATTTTATTGCAAAATGGCCCGCAAAATCATTAACATCTAAAATAAAAGACTACGTATGCTTAAATGTATCAATTAAATGCTTGTTTGTACGTAATTTTTGACAATAAAAAGAATAAGACCAACCCCATTACCCTAGCACTAGTCACTCTCGAGATACGTTCGTTTTTTCGCATTTTCGCCTTTGGATATACGCGCAGTTACCAAGTAAAAACAACAATTGAATTAAAAGTGCAAATTCAATGTATTTTCAAATAATTATGGCTGTTATTTTGTGTAATTAAACTCAATTTAATGAAGTATTAAAGAAATAAAAATAAAATGAATTGAAGTCTGTAGGGAAAGACATGTACTGCCCACATCTGATTTTTTAAATTACTAAAATTAGGGCTCATACTCGACACTGATATTATACTCACAGAACACGTCTATAGAAGGCATTCCAAACGATAAGAACGCGCTAAACCTTCAGATAACAGTATAGGATTCATGAGTCGGCTTTTCCTGCTTTTGTTTGTACAAACTTGTATATATTAAATTGTAAATACACTCATCATATTGCCAACTGATAACACTATTGCTAAATTGAAAACACTTTCATCTTTTATTATCGACCTCCCATGTCATTTTGTATTTACTTCATCATTTATATCATGTTGAGCAATGTCTCATTATTATTATCCTTGATGTTTTTCTGAATGTTTCGTGTCCATATTTGTGTCTGTTTACAGTACCTGTCTTCGTTATGTCCGTATTTCTTGTCTGTAAAACTGTTTGTTTTACGAATTTATTCTTAAATTTTAAAAAACTGGAAACTCCAGAGCGGTCGCTGTCCTTGGAAGTCGGCACCTGCTAGCTTCCTTTCCCGGTCGTCCAACCAGCTACTCAAATCCTCGGATGAGTCGGACGGCCTGGGTCTTCCACATTCCATACTCGTCAGTATGGAATAAGTGATACCTGGTATGATAACAATACCAATTTGTTATGTACCACAATTTTGGCTAGTTTATAGTTGCGAACCTCTATCAGCATAACAACCCTAGTAGCATACCAATATTTATCGAAAATTTGTCCAATATTGTATATCTTAGTGTTTCTTAGAAATATATCCAATGTAACACCAATATTGGAGATATATGGTCCGTCAACACTGCTTGCATATTCGCATTACAGTATTACGCCAACATTGGCGTTACACTGAAAATATTTCCAATCAAAAGCCAATATTAGGGGATATATTGATAGACAATATTAGCTTCATATTGGAAATATATTGGCTATAAACGGCCGCACAATACTGATAAAAATTATGAAAATGTTCACAATTTCATATTGGTTCAATATTGGCTGTCAATATTGGCATGCTATTCAGGAAGCGAACAAAACCGTGTCATGAATGTTGTTACGTGCAATAACAGTGCAATTCCAAACATTTCGAACATAGCTGTACTGTAAGTGGGTGCAAATGCCCGTAGATAGGCATAAGTAAGTGGATAGACAGTAAATGTTCCACTATACTTTGAGCGGGAACTGCGAGTATAAGACCCATTATTGAAGACGATAGATGCAATGGGTCAATGAAACAATGTCACAGTATAAAGATATGTACCAGATGTTGAGACAGGAGATTAAAGGCGAGTTGGATCTAGTGCCCTGCCCTGAACAACAAATCTGTTCGGATATGAAATTGAAAATGCTCGCTTTGTTCGAAGAATAGTTCCCATTAAGTCTTGTTAATAAATATTAAACACAATTCTTCACTATAAATATAAATGAAATGTATAACATCGAGAACCGGATTTTCTGATAGTAGAGTTCCTAGGAAATCCTTAAGCACCCAATAACTTTGGGGCACATTAGGGCTATCTACAGTAAAATCGGACATTTTCAAAAGTTAGAATAATAAACTTAGCAACAAAACGAAATAAACTAAACTAATAAAACAAGTTGTAAAGCATTGTCTAATCATACTAAGTAGGAATTGACCTTAAAATTGTTATAGGCGGTATTTATTTGACACAACAGGATAATTAGCACATTGCTATCATACTCAGATATGACACAATGAAAAGAATACGCGTACATGAACAGAAATCTAGTGTAAAGTCTGTTTTAAATATCATCCGTCAGAGACAGTGTACATTTAAATTCCAGGAAGAATATGACTCCGTATTTTGACAAGCATTGTAGGTATTACCATGAACACCTGGTGACATAACTTTTTGACAGGTATCTATTGCCTTCCGTATAAGCGTTTTGTTCGTTCCTAGTACCGATTTCTACTCATTAAACAATTCTCTACATCTTTGTAATATGCGTTTTTCATCTATCTCGCGTCGTTGCAGAGTCCTAACTTTCTAAATTATCCGCTAGGGAATATTCTATCACTTATTCGATGCGGAGTAGTTACTTTAGTATTGATAGACCTAATGTGTACATTTATGGATTTTTTTTTTTCACAAAAATCCCTGTACATTGTAAAATATTCTGCAACCTTTGCTCATTTTTTATTCAGCTACTTCGCTAATAATTTAGGCAAACTATCAGAAAAGTCGCAATTACAGGTGTTCATGAAAATTCCAGCTAATTATCGTCTGTCAGAGCGTTATTTTTTAATGTATGTATGTGTGTGTGTGTGTGTGTGTGTGTGTGTGTGGAAAACCCAGGCCGTCCGACTCATCCAGAGGATTTGAGCAAGTGTGTGTGTGTGTGTGTGTGTATAATAGTTTGAAAAATCCAATGATAGAATAGTTGCAACTCATAAAACTCTAACTTTAAAATATGCCTATATAATAAAAAGAAGTATTAAATAGGGAATTATCAATCAAATGGAAAACAATGCAAATTTCTAGTCATCAAGCTGAAGATAATCAACAAATATCAATGGAATGGAATCGATAATTGAAAAACAAATAAAATACAAGCATTAAAGCTATACACGTGGATAAGCACTAGGCCTAAATAAATGAACTGTTCATTTTGAAAAAACTCTTCTTCAAGTCTAAGTATTTAATCAAAATGAACACAAAATGTGTGTTTCTGATATTAGAGATAGATTATATCTATAAACTCTAGTAACTTGGACAACACACATAAAGATGGAAAAATTATAAAGGAAACAGGAATACATGGAAAAAAACTCTGCATAGGTCCCTAAGCATTGGAGCCCGGAATGAAGAGACCAGTGTTGCCAATCGCAAAGGATAAAAGTAGAGATCCACTGGTGGCAATCGTGAAAAATAAATGACAGTAATCGAAAAGGCAATAAAAGGTGATATTCTAAGAGCTACAAAATAATGGGGCGTATAATATAATCGAAAATAGTGAGGCTAATGTTTAAGGGGGTGTAAATACAATGCAATGTTAATACAAGAGAATGTTGATGTCTGGCTATTATAAGATACTAAGAAGAGAATTCAAGAATATCCAGCTAATCCAAACTTTTTAACTATACCATTTACCAAATATGCTAAATATTTACATAATTTGCTGGTAATTTTTAGATTATTTATATGCATAGCATGACATTTTTTATCTGATAATCTATAAATTTTAAAAAGTTGATTAAGTATAATATTTTTAAACAATTGAATCGAGTTTCAGAAATTAAATGGTAATATTTTATTAATGTTAAAATTAAGATAGTCCTTTTTAACACTTTACAACAAAGTTGAAAAGTGTTTATGACTTTGTTCATTCTGTCTGTCTGTCTGTCTGTCCATTAGCACGATAACTGCCGTAAAAATGACTTAATCAAAATGAAATTTTAGTATGTTGTTCAGACGGTCTGTAGGACCTATGGGAATATAAATGAATAATATCACCCAATTAGTTTTGGATTGAACCCGGGTTGAAAAAATGAAATACATTGAGCCCTATGGGAACTAATTTTTAAACATTTTTTAAGCGGATTTAAAATTCACAAATTGCTTCGAAAATTTTAGGTAATATTCAAATTGTTCCATAAAATATATAAAAAAAAATTCAGCGAAATATATTCAGTAGTTTTTTAAATAAAAATTAAAATAATAATTACACCTCTTATATGAAACGATCACGTGACCATGATATGAAACGATCACATGACCCACTTCAAAATGATATATGGCATCCATCTTGTGTCCAAATCGTGATTTTTAAAGTTCTTTTTAATTCATATTGAGTGTTGTATCCGTCCTAAAATTACTTTATTTTTGCCTAAATTCTGTGCATCTACATACTGAAACAACGCAATGACAATATATTTCAGTTTAAATGCTCTTCCAAATTTGATTATTTCTACTATTAAGCCTATTTTTCACCTATGTAAAATGTAAACAGCAAAATATGTAGAATGAGTTGTATTAGAATCGCTGTAATTCTTTAACACAAAATCATTTAGTCCATGGAGTCTGCTTAGCTGATATGAATTCATTGATTTTAGAAAGAGAAGGACGATATTTTTCGATGAAGTTTTACGCATAGAGTTTACTTACTTGCAGCTCAATGGTCTTAATTTTTAAATAAAATAAATTATTATAGTATTGTGATAAATGACATGAATGGGGGAATTATTTATGAATGAAATGTTGCTTTTATAGAGAGAGCCAGGCGTGTTATTTTTTTATGACGTCATTTGAATGGATTTCAGTTGTTTTCAATGATGTTTTCAAATATAATCAATTATCGTAGTATTATGATAATTCTAAAATTATTACCGAGGAATGTATAACATTTTAGAGATGTTTAAACCAGGCAATTTATACTTTAATGCCGTCATTTGAATGAAGTTAATTTTTTTCGATGAAGGTTTAAGGTTTCAAATATAATAAATTAATGTAGTATTGTGATAAGTTTTAAAATATTACCGAGGAATGTATTGCATTTTAGACATGTTTAAATAAAATTGCATTGAAGTTGGAAAGTGTTTCATAATCAATGCTTTAAGCATGATTGATCTTTCTTGTTTAAAGTTCTTTTAAATTCATATTGAGTGTTGTATCCGTCTTAAAACTACTTTATTTTTGCTTAAATTCTGTGCATCTACATACTGAAACAACGCAATGACAATATATTTGAGTTTAAATGCTCATCTAAATTTGATTATTTCTACAACTAAGCCTATTTTTCACATATGTAAAATGTAAACAGCAAAATATGTAGAATGAGTTGTATTAGAATTCCTGTATTTTTCTAATACAAAATAATTTAGTCCATGGAGTATGTATGGCTGATATGAATGAAATATTAATTGATTTTATAAAGAGAGATAAGGACGATTTTTTTCGATGAAGTTTTAAGCATAGAGTTTAATTATTTGTAGCTCCATGGTCTTAAATAAAATGTTTAAATAAAATAAATTATTATAGTATTGTGATGAATGAAATGAATGGGAGAAAGTTATGAATGAAATCCTGTTTTTATAGAGAGATCCAGGCGTGTTATTTTTTCTATGACGTCATTTGAATTAATTTCAGTTGTTTTCGATGAAGTTTTCAAATATAATAAATTATCGTAGTATTATGATAATTCTAAAACTATTACCGAGGAATGTATCACATTTTAGAGATGTTTAAACCAGGCAATTTGTATTTCAATGCCGTCATTTGAATGAAGTTCATTTTTTTCGATGAAGGTTTAAGTTTTCAAATATAATAAATTAATGCAGTATTGTGATAAGTTTCAAAATATTACCGAGGCTGAATGTATTGCATTTTATACTTGTTTAAATAAAATTGCATTGAAGTTGGAAAGTATTTCATAATCAATGCTTTAAGCATGATTGATCTTTCTTGTTATCATATAAATTAGTAACTATTCCATTAATAGGTTCAATAATTAGATTTAAATCCAAAAAATTAATATTATTACTAATAGTGGCTTGCTTCATTAGGAATTAATTCCAAATTGTGTGGATAGAAATATATATATATATATATATATATATATATATAGACATTTTGTAGAAAAGCAAAGATGGCGAGTTTTATTTAATATCAACTGATTAAGGTGGGACGTTCCTAGTACCGAATATCAAAGTTAAGTACCGAACGGAGTCTCTTACGAGATTTAGCCTTGCGATGATCATAGTCATGCAGATTAAATAATAGTTCATTTGGGACAGATGGCAAATTTTTGTAGAATTTAAGCGCTAGCTTTTTAATATGGGCTCTAACAGTTTTTATTTTGAAGTCTTTCCTAATTACCGAGTTTCTTAAGTATCTAGGGGCTTTCCTTATAATCCTTAGGGTTTTGTTTTGTCTTGTCTCTAATAAGTCCATGGTAGTTTTACAGGCATATCCCCATACGGGTGCTGCATACAGCATTCCCGGGCGGATGACCGATTTATAAATTAGGAGTTTATATTGATAACTTAGATTTCCGTTTCCTATCATTGGGTATAAGGCTCCTATGGTTATATACGCTTTTTTGATTATGTTCGTTACGTGCAGTTTCCAAGTTAGGTGGGAGTCTATCGTTACACCTAGGTATTTAGTAGATTTTTCCGCTTTTAGGGCATGGTTGTTTATGTACAGAGGAGGCGGAGGTTTACGTTTTCTAGAGAAATAAATCCAATGACATTTATAGAGGTTTAATTTTATTCGCCATTTTTCCAGCCATGTTTGGAGTATGTCTAAGTGTTGTTGTAGCTGTCTGTGCATTACTGAGACGTAAGGGTGTTTTGCAAGTATCGCGCTGTCGTCTGCATAGAGTGCCAGCTCTGTGTCTGGGGTCCTGGGAATGTCATTTAGATATATGTTAATGAGTGTTGGGCCCAGGATGGATCCTTGCGGTACACTACTTTTAATGAGCTTGGGTGTAGATAAGTTATTTTTTACTCTGACTTGAAAGTGTCTGTTATTTAAGTATGAAATTAAAAGTTTGACAAGTGCGTCAGGGACTTTTAGAGTGATCAATTTGTAAGCTAATCCACAGTGCCACACTTTATCGAAGGCTTTTTGGATGTCAAGAAAAATCGCAGCTGTGGGTGTCTTATTATTAAAACCAGAAGAAATGTACTCTACCACTCTCAGCAATCGATGAGTGGTGGAGTGTTTTGGCCGAAATCCAAACTGCTCCGGAATGATAATGTCATTCTCACTAAGGTGCGTGTTCAGTCGCTTAAGAATTATTTTCTCAGTAATTTTACTAAGTGTCGGTAACAAACTGATTGGTCTGTATTTGGCTGGAATTGAGGCATCCTCACCAGGTTTATGGATCGCTATAATTATCGCTTCCTTCCATTCTTTGGGGAAATAATTTAGTTCTAGTATTTTATTTATTAAGATGGTCAAGTAAAATATTATATTTAAGGGAAGGTTTTTTACCGCGATATTCCTGATTTTGTCATGTCCTGGGCTTTTACGGTTTTTGATAATCTCTACTATCTCTTGCGGGGTGGCTGGGTTAATCTTAGCCGTGACCGGGGAGTTCCTGAAATTGTTTAGAGTTTGCCTAACCATTCTTAGGGTGTCCTGACACATTAGATCGTAGTTTGGTTCAAATTGCTTTTCGTAATGCCTAGCAAGCGCCTCTGCCTTTTCTTCGTCTGAGTACGCGATATTAGCGCCATCTATTAGTGGCGGGAGTTTAATTTGAGGTTTCTTTTAGCGAATTACCACAGCGATACGTCTTCCTGGCTAAGGGATTCGATGAATTCTTTATACTGTTGCTGCTTTTCTGCGACAATTTTTTCACTGACTTTACACGTGAGTCTATTAAGCTCCCTTTTAAGGGTAGGGTCTCTGTCAGCCTGCCATGTCTTACGCATTCTATTTCTCTGTTTAACTAACTGTTTGACATGGTGGGAAAGTGTTGGCATTTTTGGTTACTCACGATGTGTTGTGGCAGAGGCAATAGCTCTCCTGATTTCTGTTGTGAGTGAGTGCGTGGCAGAGTCAATATCCGCCGTGTTCATAATGTTGGGTACTGCTAAGTGCGGCTCGAAAAGTGCTCTTTTGAATACGTTCCAACTCACTCTCTCTTGTCCCAGAGAGGCTGGAAGGGGAGTGTTCAAATCGAATGTCACCAATACCGGTAGATGATCCGAGTCGAATTCATCCAGGGTATCAATTGTGTGAGCGTATTCTATGTTTCTCGTTAGGACAAAGTCTATGAATGAGCCATTGGCACCTGAGAAGCAGGTTGGTCTCGAGGGTGCAATGATGTCAGTGTTTGTTGTGTTCAGCAATCTATGTATCTGTGTACCGCGTCTGTTGGCTCTCCTGCTGCCTCACGCTCGGTGGTGTGCATTGAAGTCGCCCGCGAGTAGTGTGTTTGGATATCGCGAGAAAAGCAGTTCCAGCTGCGCAGCTACATTTATACCACTCATGTTTTTGACATATATTGAAGTTAGGATAAATGGGTTTACATTATTTATTTTAATTTTTATACTAGTATTTGCTATACCTTGAAGATTTATGTTGTTTATTTCCTCGTGGGGAATATTACTTTTAATATATATTGCTGTTCCTCCATGGGTATTTCTAGCAGTTATATTTGAGCTAAGGGTATGATAGCTGGTATAGTTTGCTATATTTAGTTTTTTGTTTTCTCTAACTTTAGTTTCCTGGATTAGCAGGGCATCTACATCATTTTCATTTACGTAGCTCCTAAGTTCATTTATTCTTGGAGATATGCCGTTCGCATTCCAAAATATTACTTTAAAACTTTCTTTTTGAGACCTATTCATGGCGGGTTTGTTTCTCACTATTTTTATTAAATGCCGCGATTATTTTAAAAGTCTCAAAGATCATTTGCATTGGATCGCTCTTTTTTTTTAATTAACTCAGCGAGCTGCAGCAACAGAAATTTTAAATCGTCTAGGTTGAACATACTGATAAATCCTCTGACGAGGTTAAGGATTTCATCCATCTTTTCATCATTGGATTTACCAGCAGGTTCAGTCTCAGCTTCCATTTCCTCAGTCTCAGCTACAATTTCCTCAGCCTCAACCGTGGTTTGATCTGTTTTGTGGGTATCTTTTTGGACCTCGGTAGTTTTTTGTTTTTTTTCAGCCGAATTGTCTAATTGCTGTGTTTGCGCGAGTTCTTCTTCTCGGGCGCGTTTAGTTTTCTGCCATTCCTGAACCTTTTTTTCTAATCTTAGTTTTGCTTCTCTTGCCTCTTTGGCGGCTTTATCAATTGCTATCCTCTGTTTTATGTCTTCAGGAGCTATTCTCACTTCCTCCACAGTCATTTCTCTGGAGGTCGATGGTTTAGGGGCCTGCTCATGCACTGATCTGGTAGGTGCTGAAGTTTGAGTTCTTTTAACCTGTGGCACAGAGTGCGAGTAGCTCTGATGGGGTACCTGAGGGTTTAGACCGAGGGCCTTTTGTCTCCAAGGGGGTATCTGATTTTGGGGGGGAGGGGGGCATACCCCGGGGCCTTTCCTGCGCACTTCTCGGTGTTTGTTCGGAGACCGTTGAGCTGGCGCCAGTGTTATCTAGAGATGACGTACACTGCGGAGTTAGTTCCACGTCATGTTTGCAGTGATGGCTTAGCCAATGAGGGCTCAATTACGAAGTGACGTTTGAGCGATTCGAAGAACGCGGGAGGCTTTTACGGTGCTAGCTTTCGAGGCGTGAGGAACGCATGGAGGCTCGGCAAAAATGGAATTTTTAATTAAGTCCGATTTAGTGATATTAGTAATGCCAGAATATTAATTTTGGAATGGAAGAAGCTCTCCGGTTCGAGAGCATTACGAGGGCTAAAGAATTAGCGTACCTCCGTAAAAATCTATTACCATCGAATCTCGTTGTTATTCAGTTTGGAATCTGTGGTTCGTGTAATTACGTCGAATGCTGAGTTCGAAATGGTGCGTGTTGCAAGTGTTTATATAAACCTGCCATGTGATCTAAATCGTCGATGGAAATTTTATTTGTGCCGGTGAAAATTTGTAGAGAGTGAACTCCTGAAGTGTCCCCTTTCCTGATCTAATGTGTCTCACTACTGAAATGTTTTTCTATACTGTAAGTACAACTACTGTTAATACAACTTCTAGCACTGCCTTTAGTGAACTGTTGATGTTCTTAATCTCGCACAAGGTTCTTCATCTAAAGAATGTATGTTTAACTTGGTTGATTTAATAAACATGTTTATATTTAAATAATTTAACCTGTATTGCTTTCCACTAGTTGTATAGTAATGTGTGCTCTTACTTGTAGTTTTGTAGTTTGGCTGGCAACCGGTTATTGAACCGGCCAGAGAATTTGAATCTGGGAAAACACAACGCTTATACGATCACTTTAGAAAGTAATAATTTCATACTTTACCATTTATACGATATTTTAATATCGTAACCAAAACCTGTTTCACACTTTGATGTCGTGAAGGCACTTCTTATTTGACAACTAAAAACCATTACCCCCCCCCCTCCCACACACACACACATATATATATGGACAGCTCGTTCCCCTGAAACCTTCAGTAACATACTTGAAATTGTTTTAACAGTGTATATACATCTTTCTACAGTGCTTAGAATAAGCACTGTACTTCTAGCACTGCCCTTCTTACTTATAGCTCTATAGTTAATCGCTTGTACTTTTCTTTGTCCGTAGGTCAAGAACAACTGAAATTCTACTATATCAAGCATACGCATTTATTGCAAGCACGTCCAATGGCAATTTTTTCGGCTTATTGCTTCCGCTGATAAATGAAACATTCAGGAACAACACAGCTCAACACCGAACAAAGAAATAAAATGGCCGGATAAATAAAGAATTAGATTTCCATCATTGTGCTACCCAAACGGACGTCACATAATGAAAGTGGCACAATGTGCTACACACAAAAGCGGCTCGTTGTACATTGTACAAGGCATAGAAATAAAGAAATTCACAGGAACGAAAATATAATATGATGCATTCAGAGAGAAGAGGAGATTTCTGTGAAATCACGGGAAGAAAAAGTAGCATTTAGGTTGATAGGAGTAAATGTCAGATATTATTAAATTCCTTTTTGTATTATATTATTCAATTTCGAAGTGAATTGTATTATTCAATGCATTGTATTTATTATTCAATGCATTGTATTTATTATTCAATGCATTGTATTATTTGTTTTGTATTATATTATTAAATTGCCCTGATATCATTTAATAGTTGCAGTTCAAAAATGTCTGGAATTAGTGAACATAATTCGGGTATGACGTTATAACCAGTTACATTAACCACTTCTTTACAATCAACTGCTATTTCAAGTATGCTCATGTGATAATATTCGCAAATTTTACTTTTAAATTGTATGATAACGTATTTTTATACTTGAATAGGTCGGTCAAAGAGATTAATTTTATACATTAGACTTATCTGTGGTAATAGTTGTGATAGTACCTAATTGTGTCAATTTTTTCATTCAATCAGTATTTGTGGTAAGTTGTGATAGTACATAATGGTTCAATTTTTTTATATTTCAATTTCAGTATAAAAAAATAGATTAAAACAAAATGATTTCAAAAATATACGAATATTTAAAATACGACATTTATATATTAAACAAACACTGCCTCTCTATGTGAAAAATCCAGCCCACTCGACTCACCATAAGGTACGAATAGTTGATTGAGTGGCCGGGAATGATCTGAAATCTCTATTAGTTCTTTCCTTTTTCTCAAATTCTATTTTTTTAAAACTATTTTTAACACTTTACAACATAGTTACAAAGTGTTTATGACTTTGTTCATTCTGTCCGTCCATTAGCACGATAACTGCCGTAAAAATGATTTTATCAAAATGAAATTTTAGTATGCTGTTCAGACGGTCTGTGAGACTTATGGGAATATAAATGAATAATATCACCCAATTAGTTTTGGATTGAACCCGGATTGAAAAAATGAATTACATTGAACCGTATGGGATCTAATTTTTCAAATATTTTTTAAGCGAATTTAAAATTCACAAATTGCTTCGAAAGTTTTAAGAAATATTCAAATTATCACACAAAATATATAAAAACATTTTCAACAAAATATATTCAGTAGATTTTTAAATTAAAATTAAAATAATAATTACTCCCTTTATATGAAGAGATCACGTGATCCACTTTAAAATAAAATATGGCATACATTTTGTATCAAAATCGTTATTTTCAAAGTTCTTTTTAATTCATATTTAATTTTGTATCCGTCCTAAAACCGCTTTATTTTTGCTTAATTTCTGTGCATCTACATTATGAAATAACGCAATTACAATATATTTGAGTTTAAATGATCATTCAACTTTGATTATTTCTACAACGAAGCCTAATACCAAAAGATGTAGACTGAGTTGTATAAGAATTGCTGCATTTCTTTAACGCAAAATTAGCTCATGGAGTCTGTAATATAGCTGAGTCTGTAATATAGCTGAGTCTTTAGCTCATGGAGTCTGTAATATAGCTGATATGAATGAAACATTCATTGATTTTACATAGAGAAGCAGACGATTTTTTCGATGAAGTTTTAAGAATAGAGTTAAATTACTTGTACCTCCATGGTTTTAAGTTTTTAAATAAAATAAATTATTGTAGTATTGTGATGAATGAAAGGAATGGAAAAAGTTTATAGATGAAATGTTGCTTTTATAGAGAGAGCCAGGCGATTTATAGTTCGATGACGTCATTTAAATAAAGTTCATTTGTTTTCGATGAAGTTTTAAAATATAATAAATTAATGTAGTATTATGATAATTTTAAAAATATTACCTAGGAATGTATCGCATTTTAGAGATATTTAAACCAGGCAATTTATATTTCAATTCCGTCATTTGAATAAAGTTCATTTTTTTTCGATGAAGTTTTAAGTAAATATAATAAATTAATGTAGTATTGTGATAATTTTAAAAATATTACTGAGGAATGTATCGCATTTTAGAGATGTTTAAATAAAATTGCATTGAAGTTGGAAAGTGTTTCTTAATCAATACTTTATGCATGATTGATCTTTATTGTTTTACTTTTACTTTATAAATTTTAACTGGAGTGGGAATTCAACGCGACTTTCTCATACTAGAATCCTGTTTTAAGCAGAAAGAAAACATTTTAAAAATCTGTATCGTTGTCCCAAATGATCACGATTATAGAATGTAATACATGTCGAAAAATAATTTGATTGATAACAAGTTTGATAATGTAATCCTCGGAGGCATTATTGTTTTTTCTACAAGGTATGGGATTTCTATAATAATTGATAATGTGGATTTGATTTAATTATTGCAAAAGTTTTTTAACATATGATATCTATAGTAATGTTCAATTTCTTGTCATTACCGTCTTATTATGTAACTACCGTATCCATATACAAAACGTTAATTAAAAAAAAATATGTTTTTTATTACAAAATTATGTGTGTTTATTTGAAAAGCCAAATTTTACTTAAAGTAATATAGAAATAACAGTGACATAAAAGTGATTTAACTACATATTGTAAAAAAACCACAAATAAATTTTCAATATTTCTCCTAAACACTCCATGTAAGTCATTTTTAAAACATGTTATTCAAGTTAGGAACGCTATTTTTTTTTTAATTATCTTCAACATGTAGTCTTCCATTATTGCTAAATAAGAATCTTTTCAATAATTTCTTTTATGTTTTTATACATAATGACAAGGGACGGTAATTACATTTTTCCGTACTTTTTGTATTTAAATAGCCAATAAAATTTAAAGGCAATAAAATTTTGCTTTTAAATGCTTTTTCCTTGCTGACCATTAATACGAATACTGCAATAATTGCTCTAAATGTAAAATATAACAACATAACCAAAATTCGATAATGAATTTTTTATATGTGCAACTAGTAAAAGTTAGCATGTTGAGAAAATTACTTAAAATTTCGAATACATTTAAAAAAAACATATATTCCATCTAGTTCTAGATTTGTTTGTTAGCAAATCAAAATATAAAGTTCCGTGAAAATCCAGTAATATTTGTGGCAGCTATCACGTACACACGAAATCTAGTCACAGATCGATGGCCATCACTCCAAAAACAGTCAAAACGTGTTCAAGAGGTCTCAAAACATACATTGGCCTCGAAATCAAAATTTTTCTTGACGCTCATTATTATTTATTAATATATATTTTAACCACTATAATGTGAATGAAGGTTCAATATGCATTTTATCCAGAAATATTTTAACAGCGTTATGAGCGATATATCTTAAGTAGACAAATGTTAAAGGAAACACAAAAACTACACGATAAATTTCTTAACCTAACAGTAGTGTAAAGGTAGGAAAAATTACGAAAGAAAGTGCAGGAAAATTTTAAACCGCTCACGTAGGTACAAAAGCAATAAAAGGGAAATGGAAATGACATAAAAAAAGAAATACAAAATAAAATGATTCTGTAATACAAGCACCCATTTAAATGTTATGTGCATCAATGAAGTTGCTCCGGAGAAAAAGAATCTAAAATGAATAACAAAAAAGATGAAACAACTTCAACAATCAACAGACTACAAAATTTAAAATGTTAAAAAATAACGTCGTAATTAAAATCCTGCGGATTTGTCTAGAGAAAAAATAGTTTTTCTATGAAAGTAAAAAAGCTTTCCTTAGCAAGACATTTAAGAAAGGGGGAAAAAACAATAAGAGTTACTAACACTATACGTCAAATGCAAAAATTCTTTAAAAATAGTTCAGCGAATTCACGCAACTCCAGTAAATTCGTAAGAAAACACTTTTCGAATTGTATTAAAGAAATTGTCACGAGCATTAAAAACGGACAATTAAATATTAAGATCGTGAAATTTGGTTATGTTTAAAATGTGTTTTATGGATTAATTAAACTTGAAGATAAAAATGAAGTTTAATAATAGCGTAATCGTGGTGAACATTTTGCCGAATCCCTGAATTTTTCTCCTTTGATAAGGCTTTTTTATTTCAGCTTCATCTTTTTCATATTGCAATAGCCAATGTACCCGCCGTTACTCGCGACTTAAAATATGCCCAAATTCTAAAAGCATACTAACTCGCATCGCAATTAAAAAAAATCTGATACATCCAACAAGACTATATATTAACACATTTTCATTTTATGGGGAAAATATCACAAATTAGAGATAATTACATCTCGCTAAAAAGAAACAATAAGTTAATTGCGGTTATCAATTAAAATAAGGATATCAAATTTCATGCAATTCGCTAATTATTTCGAGAAACATTGTGTTCCCTGTGGAAAATTAAAATTTTAAATATCTGGAAAATGATTCGTGATAATTACCAAACAATAGTGCTAATTTAATTTTGGTTAAAAATATCGTCAAATATTTGATAAATGAAAATATTTATATTATTAGGCAGACAGAAAGACACACGGACATATTATTTTATTATGCAAGAAAATTTATTGGCAATAGCTTAATAGATTTATAATAAATGTAATGACAGTTAATTAGCAAATGTTTCATAGGTGATAATACTTAAAGAGCAGTCACCGTTCTATAGCCGCTTATATAGCCTTACAAACTTATAACATGCCAATAAAAGTTTTAAATGATTAATTTTTAAGACTGGGTAAATAATTAAAAGTAGAGAATAGAAGAAAATGTCTTTCTTTACCACCAATTTATAATAGTAACGAAACACTAAAAAATTGCTTGTTCCTGAAGATGATTAATACTATTATCTTAATAGCGTAATTACGTATTAAATTATATTTAATGAGAAATAAAATTCAGGTCATAATCAAAACGGCAGAGAGAAAAAAAAAACCCTACTTCCTAAGAGCAGTTTTGAAATGAATTCATTACGTTAAATAATTAAAAAAAAAACACGCTAAAGAATTTGTAACGCACATATTTCAAACTTAATAAAAGTGCAAAATTTTCCAAAGTGTATGCTAAGAAAAGGTGGATAGTCGCAGACGATTTTGGTGGTCTTAATTGGTTTTTGTGCGACAAAGAAAGTAGGGAATTTCAGGGAAAATCTTGAAGCCTTTAAAGGGAAAATTCCCATCGCCTCCTCATAAAAAGTAATGAGAACATCTAGGACTTTTCGCTTGCACATTGACTCTAAAATCAAAAGAGGAGGAATAAAAAATATATGCATTAGTTGAATAGAAAGTTTAATCATAAAATAAATCCCAAAAGATTATGGAAAATTTTCAAACTATAAATGATCTTCTGAAGAAATGATTTAATAGAAAAATATAAGGTTTAATTATTTATGGATTATGTATAAGGTATCTAAAGATGTTCTCAATTTTAGAACAGTTTGGTGACTGAAAACTGCAAATCTGAATATTTTCTTGAAATTCAGATAATAACGGGGATGGAAGACACGAAAAATTTAATTGTGCGCAAGTTTAGTTTAGCATTTTCACTTTTTAAACTAATTATTAATCAAATTAGAGCACATATGGCAAACTTAAAATATCAATACCTACTATCACCAATGAACTGGATTACACCGTAAAGTGCAGCGCAAGTAAAGATGAGTAAGCATACGTACGCTTTGTAAATGATTGGATTTCCTTCTTCAGTGCAAGAATCCCAAACCTAAGCGCACAAGTATGCGAAAGATTAAGCAGGCCAAACAGAAAATGGCAGAGCTCATAGTAGCGCTACTTAGTGTGACGAAAGGGAAGTAAAATGAGAGAAAAAATAAAATGAAGGAAATATAAACTTCTGAAAGAAACAAGAAAAATTAAATAAAATACATTGTATATAAACTCAAAGTGTGGAGCATAAAAAGAACGAGATTTTAGATTCAAATTAATCTATAAACTTGCCTGACAGCACATAAATATGTAATTGAATACGTATATTTCTATTTATCCTGTTCAAAATTCACCAATCATTCAACATCATTAGACTCTACAAATTCATTTAACTTCGGTTTTTATAAAACAAATTATCTCGTGCTTTTCATCAAGGAGCAAGTAAAAATATTTAACCAAGTAGTATGTAAACAGATTAAGCTGCAACGATCATGATACTTTAAATATTACAGCTTTCCCACCCAATGGAAAACACAGGTTAAAATACTAAATTATCGAAATTATAACCACTATACTTCGAAAACTAAGAGCTTGGTCCCAAATCCAATTATATACATTTGTAGGGTTTTGAAAAAGTTACAAATTCTTGCTCTTTGTTCATATCTAGGTCTTTTAGCTTCTACAATATAAGCACTATACACTTGAGAAACAAAACATTTTCTATTTTCTTCAACTTGACAAGACTCGAAAACTATAAGAGCTTTTTGTAATAATAAATATAGATTTCAATACTAAATTTTCTAGTACAGATCTTTGTCGCTTACTATTTATATCAATATTTTATAGTTTACTATATACAAGGTAGGATCAAAAAGTTCGGAGACAGTGCTGATATTTCCTACCCTGATTGGAGGAGAGGGGAACTATTTTGCCGTGGCGTAGAGGCACATATGACGCGAGATGTGAAAAGGAAAAAGCATGTGTTTTTCCAGACAATGCGTTTCAGTGAACTGTAGTCGTTCGCGTTCGTCGAAAACGGAAATGACGTTTGAAGAACAACGTGCGAATATTAAATTCTACCAGCGTTTGGAGAAATCGCCGACAGAAACATTGCTGCTGCAGCATGTGCAAGGTTTCTGCCGGCGATTTCACCCAAACAGTGGCAGAATTTGATATTCGCACGTTGTTGTTCAAACGTCATTTCCGTTTTCGACGAACACGAACGACTACAGTTCACAGACATGGATTGTCTGGAAAAAAACTGCACTGTGGACCTGCATCTTCCTTTTCACATCTCGCGTCACATGTGTCTCTACGCCACGGTAAAATAGTTCCCCTCTCCTCCAATCAGGGTTGGAGATATCAGCACAATCTCCGAACTTTTTGATCCTACCTTGTATTTCGAGTAAATGTTAGAAAAAAAAAACTTGCTCAGAGAGTAATTTTTTTAAAGTTTTCTCGAAAAAAATTTCCAAATATTAAAATTATTTTATATATTCATAGTCTGAACCCTATTTCCGACAAAACACGAAAAAATATTTACATTTTTATCTATTAAGATCGGGGGTATAAGCGTCTAAAATGTTTACAGTTTTTGTAATGTTCCGTTTTTCAACCAGAAACACCCCAGCCAAAGATGTTATTCACATAAAAAAAAAAAATACATGTCACATTTTGAACGTTTTAAACACTTTACAACGTAGTTGAAAAGTGTTTATGACTTTGTTCATTCTGTATGCCTGTTTGCCCGTTCGCACGATAACTGCCGTAAAAATGACTTTATCAAAATTAAATTTTAGTATGTTGTTCAGACGGTCCATGGAACATATGGGAATGTAACTTATGGTAATGAATAATGTCACCCAATTAGTTTTGGATTGAACCCGGGTTGAAAAAATGAAATACGTTGAACCCTATGAGACCTAATTTTTCAAACATTATTTAACACTTATCTAACATTTTATTTAACATTTTTCACAAATTGCTTCAAAAATTTTAGGAAATATTCAAATCATCCCATAAAATATATAGCAAAATATGCAGTTCAGCAAATTAATTTCAACAAAATATGTTCGGTAGTTTTTAAAATAAAAATTAAAATAATAATTACACCCATATAATATGAAGAGATCACGTGACCCCCATCAAAATAAAATATGGCATCCATCTTCTTTTTTCCAATAAAAAATCGTGATTTTTAAATTCATTATTTAGTGTTGCATCAGTCCTAAAACCGCTTTATATTTGTGTATTTTCTGTGCATCTATATTTTGTGCAACGCAAAAACAATATTTTTGGGTTCAAACTTTAATTAGTGTACTTACAAGTGATTGTAAGATGAATTGCATAAGAATTACTGAATTTTTCTTAAGCAAAATTATTTAACTCTGAAGTCTGAAATAAAAGTGTATGAATGAAATATTCGCAGCTTTTATATAGAGAGCCTGGCGATTTATATTTCGATGACATTTGAATATAGTTCATTTTTTCCGAAGAAGTTTTAAGTTTTCAAATATAATAAATTATTAAAGTAGTGTGATTTCAAATATATTAGCGCTGAATGTATCGCATTTTAGAGATGCTTAAATAAAATTGCATTTCAGTTAGTGATTAAGTGATTCATAATCAATACTTTATGCATGATTGATCTTTCTAGTTTACATGTTAATGGTACAAATAAGCAAGCTGACATTCAATGTTGGCGATGAAAGAATGAAATTTATAAATTAAAATATTAGAAATTTATTTCGTGGAGATACTATCACCTTAAGAGTTTTTAATTAAACACTTAACTATCCTTAACGAGAAATAAAATTTTCATTCGGGCTCACGTTAAAATCGAAAGCGTATAGATCAAATCGTCTAATTTGTGAAAGTGCAGTTCTATAAAGAATTCAGTAGCAAATTTCCACTGAAGAATGTGTAGTGCCCCTTAATCCCAAAAATATTACAATCACGTAACTCTTCAATGTGAATGCACATTTAAAAAAGTAGAAAAGTTGAATAGTCGCCAGAAGATTTTAAATCTTAATTGGTTTTTATGTACCAAAGAAAGTAGGGAATTTTAGGGAAAATATAAGCCATTAAAGGGGGAAAAATATATCGCCTTTAAATTTAAAGAGAACTTGTAACATTTTTATCTCGGATGAAAATGACTTGGATGCTAAAATTAAAAGAATAATAATAATAATAAAAATAATAATAATAATAATATAAATTTAATCGAAAAGTAATTCCCAGAAGATCGGAAAAACTTACAAGTTTGTAGCGAGGACGTGAAAAACCAGCGTGTCAGTAGCGAGCATGATTATATATACGAGAGCATTACGGCGTTGAACTAAGGACTTCTCCAGTTGGAGGCATTTAATACTGCTTGGGCATTAGACATAAATTTAAATAATCGTGCTAAGTAGCTAGTTTTAGGCTTTTTGGAATAGCAAATCCATTTTTAACGAAATATACTTATCACATACTTTATTTCACAAAAATATTGTTATCATGTCACTTTTAATATATATTTCTTGTAGTAACTGTATCGATTTTTTTAATCATTTTTTGTTACTTAAAACTTTATAGAACAGTGGATCATTTATGTTTCACCCCCCCCTCCCTGCTTTTCCTACAAATACATAGGGCGTTACGTTTGTTTCACACCTTCCCCCTCCCCCCTGCTTTCTTTGCAAATGCGTAGGACGTTACGTTATCTTAATTTATTTCATCACATCTAAGAATGGAATATTAACACAATTCTAATCTTTAGCACGAATATGGAATTATATCTTCGCATTCTAATAAAAAAAAAAATTAATTACTCTAATTTTGAATTTTCTATGAACTTACAAGAAAAACGTTTTCCATTTTCGGATAAATTGGAACATATTTACCCCTTATACGTTGTTGCATATGCTTCATAAATTCACATTCTGGGGGCATCCGTTGCTAGTGACGTATTTATACAGTCAGTAGTAATGACTTTTTTTCGAAACATGCGTTTTAGATGTTATTTGTACGCGATTATTTAAAAAAATGTTGGTAGAAGATTAATAAAATTATGCTTATATAATCAGAATTTGTGTGCTTCATTTGCGAAATTAAAGTAAAATTTTAGTTTATCTACTCGATGTGAGGGGTTTTGAAAGCAACGTAATGTTACAATTTTCGAATCGCTCTTGTCCATTCAATTTTATGCGTTTCATAGATCTGATCAAATCTCAGCTTCTAATTATATTAGAGTTTAGTTTTAAAAACTATGATTTTAAGCTTAGTTAATGAAGGCCATGTGTCCGGATTGCATATATGAACCCCGCACTCTCATTTGGGGAGTACCGCCTGCAAGTTATTTGCGGGTGTACTGCAAAAACATTGTTTAGTGTTCGAGAATTCGCTGTATATTCCAGCTATAAATCAGAGATGCCTTGCATCGTACATTCCACACTCTAAAAAATAAATGTGTAAAACTGGAAATTTACACACGTATGTCGGTAAATGTGTCAATTTACAGACGTGTATCTCACAATATACGCGTTGGTGTGTGTATTTAAGGAAGTGTGTATTTAAGGAAGTGTGTACTACTTTCTAAAAATGCATTATAATGTGTAAATCTAATAGATCATGGGATTTTACACAGCTTGGCTGGTTTTTCAGTTTACACACATTTTAATGTATACTAACGAACATCTGTGGCCAGCCCTTTCGCTTTACAATTTTATTGATGGGTTGACGAAATTCTCCACATGAGCTGTCACAAATTTCATAATATAAAAACTAATTTGTTTTGAAAAAATCTATCTGAACGATGGTGAGACAGCCCAGTGGTTAACGCGCGGGAATTGCACTCGAACGATCCGAATTTGATTCCCGACTCTGCCCAAACTGTCCTTGTGTTCACGCGAGGTATGAGCACGTTAAATATGCAGGCCCGTAAGTCCTTCCGAGAGGTTGCTGGTAGGGGGAGGAGTGTATGGTCCCTGTGGATGCAGCCCTTACTGGGTTCCGGTCTAAATTGCGGAACACTACTCGACCGTCCAAATAGATACCTTACACCTAGGTCGGCCGGTCTAATTCGAAGGAGAAGATGAACTTTAATCAGTTCCCTATTTTTACATTAGTTAAGCGATTTTATTTTATTAATAAGATGTTTTAAAAGTTAAAAAATATATAATAAACATTTTCGTTAGATTCAAATATATTATTTAAATTCTAAATTAGAATTTTATAGTTAAATTCATATATTCGATTTACATTCTGCCAAATTAGATTTCCCCATTATGTGAATATTACTGCGTCAGTTCCAAATATCAGTGGCGTAGGCAGGGATTTTACCTGAGATTTTCCTTGCTTTAACCCCGGATATGTGCCACTATTTGTATACTTCACATTATTTGAACAGAACCGATTTGAAATTAAAATGAAATATTAATTTTATTTTGCCCTCTGTGCAAAATTGCATGATAATTACAATAGAGATTTTAAAATGAAGTACTTCGAAGAGTTTTCGAGGTAGGTAGTTGTTTATTAAGAAAAATGCAGTTGATGCGAAGAGAATATGGCAGTAGTACCACGGCAACCACTCGATTATGCAACGCGACTCAATAAAGCAAGCGCATTGCGTTGCGTAATCGAGTAGGAGAGTGGTACGGAGGAAACAGGTGCCCAGATTATAGATATAATAACCTTGAATGTTCCCCTCCTTGTCACTAACAGAGTTCAGAGCTACTTAGGTTTTGATCTGCCGACACACAAGCAAAGAATGACACAAGTCCGTGTGCTGAGTGCTGACCTGTGTGCTGACAGATGTCACCCTATGTGTGCTGACAGATGTCACCCAAACCGCGCTCAAAGTACTAATCGCGCTCAAAGCTTCTTAAGTTTTCAGCTAGGAAGAAACCGATAATAAAATGGAATGACCGCAAAGTGGTTTTGGAGGTTTAACATGGTTTTACAAAATACATATATTTTATTTATTCATATATAATTAATATAGTTTATAATAAAATTATATAATTAAATTGTAATAACTCTACACTTAACGTGATTGGTTGCTAAAGAAGCTGCGATCCTGCACTTGAATGACGTCAGGGTGTTTTGCTTTCTCCTTTGTGGTGATTATAAGCTGTAATCGCTGAACTAAATGAAGTAAGTTTTAGACTATTTACTAATTTTTAATACGTATCTTTAAAAAATATTATTGAAATACAAATTCTTGTATGTAAACTATTTAAAATTTCGATAAATTCTTTTGATGAATATTACATTGACTGACAAAAGTTTGTCTTCATAACTTTTCAACCCGGTCTGTTTATATTACTATGAAAGTTTTTTTTTAAACTGCGAATATCGAAATCTAAAAAAGTCAATGTTAATTAGCCTGTTTTATAACCGACAAGTAATATGGAACTAACAAAGATGTAGTTAAGCTTTGGTCATAAATCGTCTGCCGGATGTTTGTTTACATAAAGTATAACCCTTAAAGTTGTTACATGAAGTGGGAATTTTGAAAATTTATAATTTTTCTATGTTTATAAACTTTTATTTACTGTTGTCTTTTCATACATCTGTGGTATTGGAAACTGAATTTTAGGAAGATTTTTCGAAATGGAACTTGTATTATGGAGTTTATAATTTTTAAAATGATTAATATTTTTCCTTCCACTGTTCAACATATGTAATTGAAGTAAAAATGCTAGGTCAATTTTTCACTATCTAAAATTTTCATATCATAGAAATTCAATTTCATTGGTATAAAAATGAAGTTATAAATTTTCTTTATAGAACTTTAAAATGTTTTTTTGCATATAAAATTTATCTTAATTCTGCCAGGGACTGAAATTGTCTAACCAAGGTGAGAAAATGACATGTCGATATTGATACATGTCATTATCTATAGAACTTCTTGTAATCTTGCATCTTCTTACTAACTATACAACTTCTTTTTTTAAAATAATAATGTTAGTACAGATTTTCAGCTTTATTTTTCTGCATATGTATACTTAAGCACTGTAAAATTCTTTCTATTAATACATTTTAAAATTTCACAGATTTTACAAGTAACAGTTAATACGAATTTTAACTGTTAATGTGAATTTTTCTAAAAAGCTGAATTAATTTCCTGATCCTAATAAAAATGTATTTTTTTGTTCAATCTGGTTAATTGAAAATAGGGCTAATTCCTAATGAAATTTATTCCCCATAAAGTTCAAATCTGGGACTGTAAATATTTAAATTTTGAAAAGCGTCATTTAAAATACTTTTCATAAATTTTAAACATATGTAATTGCTTACAGGAAAAAAAAATCCAGTAATTGGTGATTTTACTTCTTAGCTGACATGGTTTAAAGCAGAGTTGGGCAGTATCAAAATACATGTATTTTAAATACATTTTCAAAATACATTTGTATTTTGTATTTTAAATTGAAAAAACTAAAGTATTTTGGTAATGTATCGAAAATACATTTTCAGAGTATTTTGTATTTTTAAAATACTCAAAATACATTTAGTGTTTAAACCGCAGAATAACGCTTCAGAAAAGAGAAAACGGCTAATCTATATTTTGTCTAGTCATTGAATTTGTTTCTAAGAGTCGATCTAAACAGACTTTTGCAACCTGGTGCCGATAAAGATGGTAATTATTAGGATGTTTAGTATCTGTGGTGGTCTCTCAAAATATGGTTTCTGTTATAAACTTCACATTCCTATAAGAATTATAAAACGATATTGTTTGGTAGATGACGCCTTCCTGCTTATGTATAAAGACAAGGGACAAGAAGAAAGTTTGACTTTCAATTCTTTGGGAAAACAAAAGCATAGGCTATCCAAGGTTTGCTATGCAGGGGTGGGACAGCCCAGTGGTTAGCCCAAACTGCCCCTGTGTGCACGTTAAATATGTGAGTTCGTAAGTCCTTCCGAGAGGTTGGTGAGAGGGGAAGGAGGGTACGGTCCCTGTGGATGCCACCCCCACTGGGTTCCTATCTAAATTGGGTGGAACTTCACGGCCCAAAAAATTTGCCATACTATTGTTTTTCAGAAAAATGTTTTCTTGAAACATCTATTTTTTCAGATCTTCAATGGAGTTCAGATGATAACTGATTTGAAGTTAGCTTTATATTTCGGAGAGATTGAAGTTCACTATGGATTTCCATTTCCGTTTTTTTTTATTTCCGGTTCAAAAATTGAAATTGTCATATTACTTGAAACGTCTGTATCTCAAAAGCATTCTTTTGCCCCTTCCTGTCGGTGGCCCGACTCGCAGCCGGTTTGCTTTCAGTTGACACATACATAGCTTTTCTTTTCCGTTTTCTGCCTCCTCAGCAATTTTTCATTGAACTATTGCATAACCATGGCAGCAGACGATTATTTTCTGAAAGGTTGCTGTGAATGCTTTCTGCTACAAATCATTACTGCCAAAAGTGCAGAGAAGATTATTAAATGATGTTTACTGCAATTCGCTAGCATGGATATAACTAGCAATGCACGAACATGGCTCATTAGAAGTACGATTGATAGAAAACTTTGGATCTATGGTATGATTTTTATTTGTATATTTCTATTCTCTTACATCCGTGATTATAATCAGAAATTTTGTATTTTATGCAATATTTTTCGTATTCCCTATAGAACAATTTTTTCCCTATTCCCTATAGAAAAATTTCATGATCATTCTTTTACTAAGATTTTCAGAAAGCGTATAAAATATTTATTAACATGTGTATTATAAATGTTTTTGTTTTATAATATTTTAGATATCTAGTTAATTATGGCTGAAATAAGTTTTATATGCAATTTTACAGCAAATATAAATTTGTCATACATTATAATAGCAATCTATTGCTATCATATGTTGGTTCTTCTGTAATACAATAGTATCAGTTATTTGGTATCGGATCTTTTTTTGTTTCGTCACACCTTAGTAAATGCTCTGGCTTTTGGTCTCATCAATGAGAACAGTGCCATCTATAGGTAGCAGCTTTTCAGAACCTGTTTTCCCCCCTCTGTTGGTATCCTATCTATTGTATCTAAACAATGTAGAAAAAGGAGGACCTCAGATTGGAATCTACTCTGGTAAAAAAGTTTTCATTGAAAGGAAGTAATGGTAAGTCATGTATTAACCCTTTGCACTCATAATTATGCTTTAGAAAGTTAGCAAATAACTCGGAATTTTTTTTCATGTTCGATCAAGATGAATTGTTTTGATGGAAATGTGTTCCAATTTAACTAGAAGGTTTACCATCCTTAAATCAAAAATTTAAAAATATAACCCCTGAATACACCCCTTGGCCTAGGATGGGAATGTGGCCACATAATATTTTATTTTTCAACGTGTCAAAATAATTTATTGAAACTACGCCCTCCATACATTTGTCAACGCCCCCCATATATTTGTTGTAGTTAATAGCAACCGTGGGTTTGTTCACTTCCTGCAAATTTCCTCCACGTACTCTTCTGCTTATTGGCTGAGTACCCGAAACATCCCAACTACTAAGTGCAGTGACAACCCTTTTATCTTTCCAGGCCAATAATAGTAAGTTTCCCGATCTGCAGGCAAATGTATTATCCTTGGAAAACTGCGGTCTTTTTATAGAGTCGGGTATGAATTTCCGGGCAATTTGGATAGTTCCGGTTAAGTACATGTTTATTTTCAGAAGTTCTCGTGCAAGTGGTAGACTTGTATAATACCTGTCAGTAAATATATGGTATCCTTTACTGCCAGGATTGCCTTCCAGTAAATTTTGGCACAAATGCAGCACAACTCGTGAACTTACAGGAAGGTCAGGTCTTACTACATTTTCTGATGTCAAGCTTCCATAGTAAGGCAAAATAGAATATATATATCCAGTATTAGCATCTGCCAACACATATATCCTGATTCCCCACTTTGTTGGTTTATTTGGGTTATAAGTCAAAAAACTTATTCTGCCTTTGAATCCAACTACAGACTCATCAACAGAAATTTCCCTTGACGGAACAAAATGTTCCTTGAACTTTTTGTCCAAAAAATCTGAATAATGACTGACCTTTTGCACCCGACTCCGAAGACTTTGATCGTTTGGATCTGTCTCATGCAAATGAAGCATCCAAAAGATTTGCATGAATCATTCCCTTCTGAATATGGCACTAAAGAAAGGAATTTTAGCATTGAAGTTTTGGGACCAATATTCCTGCAGATGGCTAACAGTTATTGTACCCATATTTAGAATAACTCCTAGAAAGGCCTCAAATTCTGCCACTGTAAGATCCACCCATGTATTCCACGTGGATCGCTTTGATAACCTTTTTTGTCTAATTTTATTGCGAGCATAATTATTGGTCTCTTCTACAATTTTTTCCATCAATTCATCCGCAAAAAAAAGTTTAAAAAAGTCAATGGGGTTTGAACAGTTGTCAGGAATCTGTGGTCCTTCAGCTTTATCACCAGAAGTAAAATCTATCCTGTTCGGCACATTATCCTGCGTTGTAACATTCACCCATGGCCCATAATTGTCTTCTCTTGCATCGTGAATTGCGTCGTCGTCGCTGCTGCTTGTACTGGGCAAAGGTATTGCCCGATTTCTTTTGGCAATTATAATGTCACTACCACTCGTATCACTTCCTGCAGCTTCTTCGCTGCTGCCTTCGTCACTACTTTCATTGCACTGTAATTCTCGATTATAATAGTCCATATAAAATTCGTCGTCACTGCTCTCAAACTCCTTTTCAATGTTACCTTGTAAATGTCGCTTTGGCATTGCGAACATAAAAAATAAGAAATTATAAAGTAATAGTACTATAGAACTATAACACAAAACCGTCTTGGGTCAACGGGGAAACGCTCTAGCGACTAGCCAGTATGAAAAGGCCTTGAGAAAGCAGGGGAGAAAGCACAGAGAGAGGAATCGGGGAAAAAAGCGATTGCGCAATCATTCCTCCTTCTGTGTTTTTCCTATTTCTATGGCGACATACGAACGCAACGGTACTGATGCGATGTCTCCTGTACGGGGACATACAAGCACGATGGTAAAACGAGTGATGTCCCCCATACGGGGACATACGAGTGAAAAGGGTTAACATAGCATGAAATATCACTTTCAATTTCTGTAGCATATTTATTTCTTAGGGGAGAATAACTATAATTTTTATATGTTGATCCCAATACTTATTGAAGCTGTGAATTGTAGATTACAATTTTGCTACATGCTGATCTTTCCTAAGTAAAAGCGAACAGTTTTCTCAGGAACTATCAAAGATATCTGTAATTGTTTCTGAGCATAAAAGCACTATACCTATAGTAGTGTAGGTGTATAATTAAGTAATATTTTGAACCATAGTTTTTTAAAGTATATTTTACTAATTTTAACTTTTAAAATATGATCTTTCAATTCATCATATTACATTACATAAAAACAATCTATAACAAGTATAAACATAATTTGCTTAATCAAGTACAAATAAGTGTAGAAATTTCCTGTAAAAAATTTGCTACAAATTGTTTTGTAATATTCCAGGAAAAGTGCATGATTTTAAGAGGAAAGGGTAAGTTCAGTAGTGATAGTGCTTTTCGGTCCTGAATGTCTTTTATCCCTGTTTCATAAGAAAACCTGTGTGAGTAGTGCAGAGTACAGGATCTCTATCAACCAGATATCTCTACGTGAAACATTGATTACTAAGCATTTCTAATATACATTGCTCTGTGGTAGATTTATTGTCTGAAGTTGGTCTTATTGGTAAATTGTCTGAAGTATAAATTTCATTTTGTTAACAAAGCATAAAGTGAACAATAATAAAAAAATATTACCCAATAAGATTATTATCCAAAAATCGAAGGATTAATAAAATATGAGAATTTGCAGTATGTATTTCAAAAGTTTGTTTATGTTAAGCGCTGTGAGTCAAGAAATATGATTTGCAATGTTTTGTATAAGTGGCTGACCATGAGAGAAATAATGAAATCAGGAAATTTTAAAATGGGATTTTTTGGGGACCCAATTTTTTTGTTTGTTGTTATATGTAATAAGTTATTTTCTTTTTGTATCAGAATATAAAAAAAAAATAGCATGAAAGGTAATTGTATATGTCCTAAAATACTTTTTTTTTATCTTCTAGAATTACTAAAGGGAAGGCTAATGAAGGAAACTGCTACCTCCAGATGCAGATAATTAAGAACATTTACAGTCCTTAAAAAACCTTCATAAGAACTTTAATTTTCATTTTTAGGGAACCTCAAAAGGCCTGTTTATCTTAGCAGGCAAGACTGAATTTCCGTTAGACATTTTTGTGTATTTCGAAATATCAAATTTTTTACTGTATTCAAGTTGCAGGTATTTTATTCTGTCTACTGTATGTTATACAAACATTTTTTAAATTTGTGTGTATGGTTATGACTTCAAGTATATAAATTACTTAATTTTATGGAATTATTTTTTTTTTGCAGTCTGTGTGTATTTTTAGATTGTCTATATTTAAAAAGTAGCTGATGCCGCCACCGCTGTTTGACAAATTCTGTATACCCCACGTTTGTTATGTACCACAAAAACTATAACATAAAATAATATGAAATTTTGAGTGAAATTTTTCAAGAAGAGGAAAAATACAAAAATACTCCTTGACTTGAGCGTTTTACTTTCCAGAGGAGTTATTTTTAATGAATGAACAATTGCCCTAAAATTTCCAAAATTGTATTAAATTTACTGTATATATGTATATAAGCAATTTCAGGGTTACCACCCAACAGAAGAAAAGTTTCTGATTTCTACGTTTAAAAAAAAATAATAATGGGATTAAAGAAATGCTTTCTTTATTTGTGCTTGTTTAGAAAAAAGCAAATTACATTTACTGCATACAATAGCAAAATACATTAGAACATATCTGACAGTCTAAAATGTTTTGTAAATTTTATTGTTAAACCCTGAGCCTTAATTTTTTAATATTTTCTAAAGTCATTTAACTTAAAGTTATTAGGATTACTATCTATATTTAAATTAAAAGTTGAAATAAATGTTAATTTTTAATTAAAATTCTAAAGATGTAAATTTCGATGCAAATACACTATATGATCAAAAGTATCCAGACACTTTGGATGTTAGAATGTTTTTCGAATTTCTAAGAGCAAATACTTGGCAAAGTGTTCTGTAACTTTGGCGATGTGAAGAACATGTTTGAACACACACTTTCCAGTAAAGTTTTGGTGACTTGTGCATTTGGGAGACCACCAAGACATTGAAAAAGGGGAAAAATATATTTGATCACCCTGTATCATAAAAAGGTAGAAATGATTAAGCATTTTCGTAAAATAAAAACATATATTCATGAAGATATAAAGGTTTCTTTAAAAAAAAAAAAAAAATTTTGTTACATGTTTTTTGCTTACAATATCCATAGGTTTCAATCAAATTTCACGAAATTTACAGAACATTTGTCACCATCCAAGAAAAACATTATACTTCAATTGAAAATTAAAGCATTGAATATACAATGAGATATAAGCATTTGAATAAACAGAGTTTTTACTGCGCAGGCACGAAACACTGCAATAGTTTCTTTCATGATTTTGTAGTGAATACTGTAGGGCAACTTCTATAAAAAAAAATCCACTGAAATATCGTGGAAATTCACAAAGATATCGACAATATGGTGATCAGTCTTTCTCTGACTCTGAAAGTACCTGGATGATAAGGGGGTTCCACAAATTGACACTTTACAAATTCATCGTACACCCCTATTCTGAAAATGAACTAGTCCAATTTTATGCAAATAATAATCAAAAGTCTCCGGACACCCCTGTATGTGGTGGATTCTGCCAGTGACATCAAATTTCTAACTCTCTTACAAGTATAAAAAAAAGTCAGACGAGTTAACAAATTTGATTTCAAAGCCAGAAAATTAAGATGGGAGGAAAATGCGAGCTAAATGAGTTTGAGAACAGTGCTCGTTGCCACCGTTGTGGAAAATCTGTAAGATTTTTGTCATGTTACGAGTGCCCCATTTCACCGTAAATGATGTTATCATGAAGTGGAAATGTACAGACGTTACAACTGTACATGCACGACCTGGTCGACCATTCCGTCTAGTAGAAAGTGACCACAGAGTGCTGAAGAGAGTTTTAAAAGCAAACTGCATGCAATTAGCGAAAATAGTTTGTTCAGAAATTCATGAAACCTCTGGTTGCAATGACAGTTCGTCGGGAACTGCAGTCTTGGTTGTCATGGGCGAGCAGCTGCATATGAACCAAGCATTACTGGAACCAATCCCAAGCTTTGCTTACAGTGGTGCAAAGCGCGCAAAAAATGGAGCCTTCAACAATGGCATCAAGTGTTATGGAGCGACGAATTACGGCACACTCTCTGGGAATCCGATGGTAGAGTCTGGGTGTAGAGAATACTTGATTAACGCCTTTTACGTGACTGCATTGTGCGGCAAGTTAAGTTGGTGGTGGAAGCATTATGGTTTGGGGCTGTTTCTCGTGGTTTGGGCTTGCCCTGTTATTCCTGTGAAGGGAACTCAGAAGACGGAAGGATATCTTGACATTTTGAACAATTCCATGCTGCCTGCATTGTGGCAACAGTTTGGAGTGGATTCACTGTGTGTAAAGCACGGGCTGTGCAGAGCTGGTTTGCTGACATGGATGTTGAAGAATTGGACTCACCTGCTCAGAGCCCAGACCTCAATCCCATAGAACATCTATGGGATGAATTGGAACGTCAACTGCGAGTTAGGCCAAAACGACCCACATCGGCAGCAGATCTGACTGGTATTCTTTTAAAAGAATGGCATGTAATTCCTGCTGCTACATTCCAGAAACTAGTGGATAGCCTCTCTGATAGAGTGGCAGCCATCATTGCAGCAAAAGGTGGCCCCACTTCATACTAATTTGTGACTTCTCTGAAGGAAAAGCAAAACATACAGGTGTCTGGATACTTTTGATCAGATTGTGTATATGTATTTAGTATATTAGTTAATTGTATTTACTCCAGTTTAACTATCCTATGATTTACGATTTAAAATGTCAATTTGTAGAAACCCCCTTATCATCCAGGTACTTTCAGAGAGTCAGAGAAAAACTGATCACTATATCATCGATATCTTTGTGAATTTTCACGATATTCCAGTGGATTTTTTTTTATAGAAGTTGCCCTATAGTATTCACTACAAAATCATGAAAGGAAAGTATTGCTATGTTTCGCACCTGCGCAGTAAAAACTTAGTTTCTTCAAATGCTTATATCTCATTGTATATTCAATGCTTTAATTTTCAATTAAATTATAATGTTTTTCTTGGACGTTGACAAATGTTCTGCAAATTTCGTGAAATTTGATTGAAACCTGGATATTGTAATTGAAACTTGGATTGACCTATGGATATTGTAAGAAAAAAACATGTAACAAAATTTGTTTGTTTTTAAGAAATGTTTATATCTTCATGAATATATGTTTTTGTTTTACGAAAATATTTACACACATTGAACAAAGCTAGTTAACTATTTTGTGAAAAGTTACAAATCATTTCCAGCTTTTTATGATACATTGTGAACAAATATATTTTTCCCCTTTTTCAATATCTTGGTGGTCCCCTAAATGCACAAGTCACTGAAACTTTACTGGAAAGCATGCGTTCAAGCATGTTCTTCACATCGCCGAAGTTACAGAACACTGCGCGAAGTATTTGTTTAGAAATTCGAAAAAAATTCTAATATCTAAAGTGTCTGGATGCTTTTGATCATATAGTGTACATCACGTTCTAGTTTCTGTTTCTGAAATGGTTGCATTTCTAAGTAACCAAATTATTATTTTAAACATCATCCATCATTTTATTCATAGTATTTTTGAAAAAAATAGTTTTTCTGTATAAAACAAAATGTTTACAAAAATTTTAGCTGATGCTAACAGATTGCAAAAATAGAAAGTATTTTATCAATTAAACAAAACATAGGCATGATCACAGTAATCCTACTTATTTAGCAATGCAAAGCAGTCTTTTTTACTGGGACACTTAAACAATTTGATAGGGAAAGTTACGTAAACATTCAGACGTATGATTATCAGGTATATAATGTCCACCTTTCGCCCACAGATCTGAATTCCTCTAATAAGTTGCTGGAATAAGGGTTGCTATAAGGCGAGTTTACTATATTACACTTAGGTGCATAGGTATGTTGCATGAGAAGAAGATCTAATTATCTTTTGCAGAATGACAATGAGTTTAGCTTTATTTACATTATTTAAAACATTAAGGTAAAGGAAAACTTTTACTTGATAGTTTAAAAGCTTCATCGAAAGTATCCATGGCGTTAGAGAGTTCCTTTACCTCTATGGTTATATCTCAAATACTTAGATTATTTTTTACAGACTTTTGCTCAACAATGAAAAATATAATGACTTCAACATAGGTTATTTAAATATGAGCATTTTATGAGGAAGATCTAGTCAAATTACTGCAATGTTTTTGGCATTACAAATTATATGTTATTTGATCGAATGTTAATTTAATGAAGTATATGGTTTATGCTTCATTAGAGGTTCATAGTAAATCTATTTGAAAGAAATTTTTTTTTACCTTTCCGAAGGTGTCCAGATGGAAACTTGATAATATTTTAGGTTGCTAAGGAAGGGATTTGTGTAAATATATTGACCTAAATCAAGCTAAAACATAAAATAACTGCAAAACTAATTGCAATTAAAAAAAAAATAATATTAAGGTGCACCTATTTGGGTTCTGAAGTACCCATGTACCAAATTTCATAGACATGCAACGCTTTGACTGAAAGGATTTGTGTAAAAATGAAATCAATAGCTTCTGGAAACACAAATAAATTATTTTACAAAGTTGATAAACATTATAGAGACAAGAAAGTGTTAGTGACAACAAAAACAATCAGAATACAGTGTCTTCCAAACAACCAAAATAATTTGCATGATTTATTAACCTTTTCAATTTCAATATATGATCATTCTGATTTTAGTAGCATTATGTAAAGTTCAGAAGTTTCATTTTGAATACTTTCCAACGCAGTTGAGAAGTGTTTAAGACTCTGGTCATTCTGTCTGTCTTTTTGCGTGACTGACTTAAAATTTGCTTAATCAAAGTAAAATTTTAGTATTTTGTTGAGACAGCCTGTGTAACATTCTGGGCCCACTTATATTATTTGTATATCTAAATTCTGGGCCTAATTTGATGGATAATCTGCAGCATACTGAAGTAAAGAAATCAAGCGATTGTAAGATGAGTTGTATAAAAATTGCTGAATTTTTTTTTTCACTCAAAATTTAGCTCTGGAGTTGAGAATATAGGGGATATGAATTAAATATTCATTGATTTTACATAGAGAGGCAGACACTTTATATTTCGATGATGTCATTTGAATAAAATTCATAGTATATAATTATACTTGTCTGTTTCGATGAAGTTTTAAGTTTTCAAGTAGTAGTACTGTTATAATTTTATATCAGCGCTGAATTTATTGCATTTTAGAGACTTAAATAAAATTGCATTTCAGTTTAAACTGTTTCTTAATCAATGCTTTATGCATGATTGATCTTTCTTGTTATTATTTTGTGTGTAAATCAGCAGAATATTGTATTTTTAAGTGTTAAGAAAGGTTGCAGTTCATTTTATTTCTATACCGATATCAATAGTAGTTGGAATTTTGAGATCTTTTCTTTGGGGTTCAAAAGTTAATTTTTTAGTATTTAGTGTGTATATGTGGTATACAAATTATTGTATACATATTTTGAGAGATTTGTTTTCTCATTTATAATTCAATAATACTCTCTAGAGTAGACCTGAAAATTTAAATTTTCACTTAGTAGCAAGTGGCTAGTAGACACTTTCAATGTAAGTAAATTCGATGTATGGTTATATATATATACTTAATATGTATACATGCAATGGTCCTTGCAGGTAGAATAGAAAGCAGAAAGATAATTATTTGATTATTTGAAAATGAAAGTAGTTTGATGGAATGAGGATTAGAGAAGGACGAAATGCACAGCTAGTAAATTTCTGGGCAGTTTTCTGATTCAAATGGGATGGGGGGGAGGGGGGGTATTTCATTTATTTGCTAAACTGTATTTTTTAATCTGTAGAGTAGACCTGTTGATAAGAACATACCAGTGTAAATCTAATGTTCTAAATATTCTAATTAAGTTCATATTTATATTTGAATATTTTTAAATGCAGCATTTTAAAATTAAATTATTTTTATTTAATTTTCTTTGAGGAATTCTGACACTATTAAGAGTCTACTGCTTTGTAGTTTTTGCTATTATGGTCCACTTTGTGCAACCAGGAAACTATAATGGTCATTGAAGAATTGTAATTGCATATCCCTGTTGTTATCATGGATGATAGCTTTGTCTCGCTCGGTTCTGTCATCGATAACTGCCTGCTTCTTCACAGTTTTTAAGATTTCTTTACATTACTTGCCATCTTTCCATCCAGTGGGATCCTTGGAAAAGATACTTAAGGCAGTCCAAGCAGCTGGAACTATTAACCGCACATTTGTTCCAGGCTTCCCTTTTCAAAAAATGCAATTGATTCCATCCTGGGTCATCCTGTTCTACAGTGTATTTAAATATCAACATAATTTTATTTCAAAACATTGTCTGTAATAATATTGTTCATCTTCTTTGCTGTCAATAAGATGCAAGTATTATTAGCAGCAATTGGGCTTCAGAATTTTATTGTTATTTTTAATTTTGTTTTATCAAATTTTGTAATCATATTTTTGTCTTAACATTAAAAGGAGTAAATCTCCTTATTTGATTTAGTAAATATAAATTTTAAGCTTCATAATTTAAAACGTTTTGGACATATTGCAGTTTACATTTTGAAAATAAATAACATATTTTTGTGATTTGCCACTCATACAATTAATCATTGTTTAATTAGAAATACATTGGATAAATGAAATATAAGGTTTTTGAAACCATATAAAACAAGCTTTAAAATTGTATATTGTACAAATCTAAATTTGTAAATTTAAATTATCAAAATTTGATTTTGATTTACTACTCAAAAACAGCATCTTTTATATTTTCAAAGAATATATATAATTGTTGGTCTCTTCATGTTTTTTATATATCTAGCAAATAATGTTTTGGGCACATGCTAATGTTTGAAGATAAAATATAAAGGATGCTAAACTTCCTATTCTGACCATAAACGGCCCACATCTATATGTAAATATCATTTGCAGGCTGACAACACTCTGAATAGGAATTTTAACATGCTACTACAGTTCTTCATTTTTGTTATTATTCATTTAATCTTCAAAACTTACCATGTGGATACAAAAATCATTTGGCAGAAATATAAAAGACATGAAGACTAACAAATGTATTTTTTGGAAAATATTAAAAATGCTATTTTTGATTAAATTAAAATTAAAGCTTGTTTTATATACTTTCTGAAATTGTTTATTTTATTTGTTTATATCAATTAGAATATGAATGGAGATTAATTTTATAAGTGGTACATTACGAAAGTTTTTGCTTTTTTTCAAAATTTTAACTATATTGTGTTCAAAATTTATAAGATCTCAAAATTTATATTTACTCTTTTTGAATGGTTGTAAATGTGTTCTTTTTACACATAGAAGGTGGTATTCTTTCACCACCAGAACAACTTGTCTAGATGTGTAAATTACAAAATACACGCTTAACATGTTACTTGAAATTTACACATTAGATGCGTGTTACACATTAAAAGTGTGTATTTTTAAATTTACCCATTTTCTGTGTAATTTGCAATTTACACGCTTTTTTACACACCAAGACAAATCGTTCTGGTAGCGAAAGAATACCACTTTTTATGTGTAAATTGACACATTTATTTTTTACAGTGCATGCAATGTTGGGTACATTTTCTAGTTTGGGTATAAATCAAAATTGCATATAAAACGGCTATAGCTCCATAGATAACAAATTGATATTTCCAAGATCCAAGAAGTACAGGATCCAAGAAGTGAGTTTAAAGTCGGGTACATCAAAGTTCATTTCACTACTGGAAGCTGATGAACGTTACTACTGGTTCCAGCAGGACGGTGCGACTTGTCACACATCAAACAGCACTATGCATCTTTTAACTGATATTTTCGGTGAGCGCATAATTTCCCCGGGATTGTGACCCCCTCGCTCCCCAGATTTATCACCCCCTGATTCCTATGCAAAGTACTCCTCGAAGTTCCTATGGGGATATCTGAAAAATGTTGTTTACGTGAATAATCCACACATGATTGCTGAGCTGAAAACGAACATCACATTGCATTCGCGAAACAGGATGTTATTTCCAACATTTATTGCAACACCTAAAGTTCATTTGTTAAAAATAAAAGGTAACATTTCAACTAATACCTGTAATACTTTATTTTCATTTAAATTCTCATACTAGTACTTTTACGGCCAGTTAAACTCTGATGTGCGCAACTTTAAACTCACCTTGTATTAAAAATCAATATACATTCTAACCAATTTTAGAAATAGAACCAAGATGTTTTACTTTTAGAACACCATTACACGATGCGCAATTATGAAGCTTTAAAATAACAACTTGATTTAGGAAATTTTAAAATTCACCTAACTTCCATAACTTTTATATTGTTAATGTTTAGGCTAAAATATCAATTTTAGATCACAATAAGCAAACGAGATAGCTGCACAAAATATACCAAAACTCACATGTTATATGACCAATACGAAAGAAGACATCCACTTACCTAAAAAGAGAAAAAATGTATTAGAGTTTGACAAACTACCGTTCATAATTGTTTGAATCAAGAGGAAAATAATAGAAAAAATTTAAATAATTAACAACTGTAATATATAATTAACTCTAAATTAACAATAATAAATATTTAAAAAAAAAATGTGAAATCCAAATCCCACCCCTCATCATGAAATACTTATCGATCTTGCACAAAGTCCATGGAAATACCCATAGATAGCTCAGGGAACATTTTTAGTCTTGCAAAACAAATAAAAAATGTTCCACAGAATTTTACATACCAACAATAGTTCCATCGTGCCATGTTACTTTTAGAACATGCCTTATTTACCTTCAAGCCTCCTCCCCCCCCCCCTACTCGATTTCGATAAGACAAACAGACATTCAATTTTATATGTCATAACAATGTTCTCTACTTTTTTTGGTTCCGTAATTTAAATTCAAAGCACAGAACTTAAAAATATTTTCTAGCAATTAGCAGTTTAAAAAAAAAAGCTGGTAAATTGGGTTTTACAACGTAATAATCAAAGTTATTTGCGATCTAACAAACTGTTTCAGTGTAACTAATGAAGCAATTCGACTTCATTAGCTACAAGTAGAAAAAATTCTGATGTGGCCAGCACATGACTTTCTCTACAGACTCAAATTCATTTTCACTTTATTTCTTTCATAATTCATTGAGTTTAATTGCACAAAATCACACGGATTGTTATTTGAAATTACGCTAAATTTAGAGTTTTAGGTCGCTTGTCATTTTCCTTAAGTGGCAAAAATGCGAAAAACTTTTTGGAATCTTGATAAATTAGTTTCTAGCTAAAGTGCATACACATATACACTGCACAAACAGGTAGATAGATACATAGCCCACTCAATAAGTCTCCGGTCTAACTAAGAAAAACAATTTTCTTTTTAGAAATTCGACTTTATTCATCAACATACTCTCCTTCAAGAGTGATATATTCATTCCAACGCTCCTCTAACTTTTCGATGCCTTTTTTGTAGAACGATTTGTCTTTGCTCTCAAAATAGGCCTCAGTTTCGGCAATCACTTCTTCATTTGAGCCAAATTTCTTTCCCTGGAGCATCTTTTTGATGTCTGCCAAAAGCCAGTAGTCGCTGAGGGCCAGATCTGGAGAGTACTGTGGGTGAGGAAGCAATTCGAAGCGTAATTCATATAATTTAACCATCGTTTTCATCGACTTGTGACACGGAGCATTGTCTTGGTGGAACAGCACTTTTTTCTTTTGCATGTGAGGCCGTTTTTTCTTGATTTCTACACTCAATCGATCTAATAATGCCATGCAATATTCGCTATCGATAGTTTTACCTTTCTCAAGATAGTTGATGAACAAAATACCATACGCATCCCAAAATACGGATGCCATAACCTTGCCAGCTGACTTTTGGGTCGCTTTGGGCGACATTCACCGCCTGCTGTCCACTCAGCTGACGATCTTTTTGATTCAGGTGTGTAGTAATGGATCCATGTTTCATCCATTGTCACATGCCGACGCAAGAAATACTTCTTATCTCGCTTGAACAGCTCCAAACAGCGCCCTGAATCGTCAACGAGTTGTTGTTTTTAGTCCGGTGTGAGCAAACGCGGCACCCACTTCGAAAATAACTTACGCATGCTCAAATTTTCGTGTAAAATTGTAAACACACTACCTTCTGATATCTTTAATGTGTCAGCTATCTCACGCAACTTCACTTTATGGTGTTTCAAAACTATTTTGTGGGCTTTTTTATGTTTCCCGGGAACAAGTGCCGATTTTGGGCGACCAGAGCGTTCAGCATCATCGGTGTTTGTACGACCGTGTTTAAATTCAGCATACCAGTCAATAATAGTTGATTTTCCTGGTGCATAGTCTCCATAACGCTTATCAAGCCACTGTTTAACTTCAACGGTATTTTTTCCTATCAAAAAACAATGTTTAATCAACACACGAAATTCTTTTTTATCCATTGTTTTGAAAATTACAAACCTGGGGTCACTAAAACTACTGTAACCTATAAACTAATTGTCAGAATGCCATGAAATTTTGACACGTGTCGTTTGAAGGTTGGTACTATCAAGAAATCATATGGGTCTGTCAACAGTGTTGCCATATATGTGTCAGACCAGAGACTTATTGAGTGAAGTGTTACATATATTGCAAAAACATGTGTTATTGTGTAGTCTTATTTTAGATTTAGAAAATATTTGCGGACACTTTTTCAAAAAAGCAAGTCCTTTTATTCCAAATCGTACAAAATCTAATCAGCGCTAAGGTAACCCCTGACTTATCTATCAAATTTTATGAAATTTGGCCAATTCGTTTTTCATCTAGAGCGGATAAATACAGTTTTTTGCGGACCAGTTCGCAAAAAAAAGGCAAGTTCTTTTTTTCCAAATCGTATCAAAATCTAATCCGCACCAGGGTAACTTACAAGGGCCTTACCTACCAAATTTTCTGAAATTTAGTCAAAAAGTTTTTGAGTTAGAGTAAATATTGCACAGACGCTACGCAAAATATAGTTTTTTCGGGTTCTAAAGTGCTCGAAATTTGCAGATTCATCGAAAACTCGAGTTGCGATTTTCGAGACGATTCCAACATTTTCTCTATACATTACCATGTATTGTAGGGAATGTGAAAAGGTAAATGAGACTATTAATTTACAACAAATTTCGAAATTAAAAAAGCTAAATATAAGACGCCGGCCGAATTAAAAAAATTTGATAATTTGATGTGTCAATACATAACTTTACCTACAAAATGTCCAAAACGTTCGATTCGAGTTAAGGGGTGCTTAAAATGTACTCATCTGTCGAAAATTCGAATTCGGATTTTCAACCCCGTCACAATACTTTTTCTTTTCATTATAGAACAATAGCAATATGTAGGGAAATTGAAAACTAATTTAATAGCGGTCCCCCCCCCCCCCCGAAAACGTGTTATAAAAAATGATAGAAAATACAGGGGATTTTTCCCCCTACAAAGACAAACAAATCGTTAAACTAATGATTGAGTATCGGGAAATAATTAACTCCGTTTGTGTACAGAGTACCCTTTTATTTATGGAACAAAGGAATAAAAAAGCCCCAGGGAATTTATATTTTAAATTATTTAACACGAAAGATTTTGCAGACACCTACAGATTTAAAAGCAGTTTGGATGTTGTTGTTTTTAGTGGCTTCAAAAAGGGAAGGTTTTACACATTTCTTATCAAATTCAATCCATTATTCGAGATAATTCGCTTATTTAAGAAATTTAACATCAATAAAGATAGAAAACTACGATTTTCAATAAGTATGTTTAATTTTGTGTACGTAAAGTAACAAAACAAAACATTTATATATATACGAGGCCTTCGTAAGGTTCGTGATAGTTATAATAATAGATATATTATATATATATATATATATATATATATATATATATCCTATAAAATACCACAATCCAAAGAATAATATAAAAGGTGAAATGAGTATAGGCGCGATTTGCAGCTCTTAACACACATCTCAAAAATATTACGAAAGAAAGATCTAGAAAAAGTACAAGGAATATTATGAAACACAAGGAAAAACAGAAACAAATAAAGGAGTGCAAACGGGGTATCAGTAATGTCTAGGGGGATTGTGACCCCTATACATTACTGATACTAATGTAAGAGTGTATATATATATATATATATATATATATATATATATATATATATATATTATATATATATATATATATATATATATATATACACACTCCTTTGAAAAAAAAAAAAAAGGAAGCACGCTTAATGAATAATCCGAGCATCTTGAAATTTCGCATGCAAATTCCTTTATACCAAGTAAGCAAATGATTAAATTTGAAGGCCAATGAGTGTTAACTTCGGTCATAGCGCGCATTCCCACTGCGCAACCAGCATCCTATAAAACAGATTAAAAATGTGGACGGTTTATGTTTGCTTGTTATCGACGTTGCTGTTCAGTGGAGACACAACCAATAATGCCATTACGACGTTGCCGAAAACCTTATAAGCAATTAATACGAGTTCGAACGTGGTCATACAGTCGGGATGCGTGAAGCTGACTGGCATACCGAGCAATAGGCCGCTATCTGCACCGAACGGACACTGCTGTACAAAGGTGCTGGCAGCAATGGTTGCTGCAAGGAACTCGTCGGCGGAATGAAGGCTCTGGAAGGCCAAGGTGCACGAATGCGAAGCAGAGATCGGATGATTGTGCGACAGACCCAACGGCATCATTCTCCGCCATCCAAAACGCTACAGTCATCCATACCACCCGTGGTACCTTCCATCATCTCACGGCGCTTGACTGCAGTGGGGTTATGCTCAAGGCGACCTTTAAGACGTTTGCGCATAACCCCACAACATCGACAGAGTCGTTTGGTGTGGTGTCGTAGCCGAGCATCATGGCTGCCAGCAGACTGGCATCGCATAGTGTTCAGCGATGAATTACTCTTCATTCTTTCAGCAGATGACCGTCGGGTACGTGTGGAGGCGCCAGGGCCAGCGGTCCCAATCAGTCTTTGTTTACACAGGCACACAGCTTCTGGTGTGATGGCACGGGGTTCTATCTCTTACGATAGCAGGTCGCCCCTATAGTCATCCTGCGTACAACTTTAACAGTTCAAAGATATGCTGGTCAAACCCTGCGACCGTTTGCGTTACCCTTCGTGGCACGTCATTCTGGGGCCATTTTCCAACAAGATAATGACACGCTGCATACAGATGGACTGTCTCCGTGCTGTTGATACTGTTTCTTGGACAGCAAGGTCATCAGACCTTTCACCAATCGAGCATGTATGGAAATGGTACCGAATTTTATGAAATCAATAAACATTTTCAAGGGAATTAAATTTTAAGAAATACAAATTTAAATTTTTATACGGTCCCTGTATAAATTTCCATGAGTACATGGGGAAAATTTTCATGGGGCACATTTTACTCATTTCCATGAGTAAAATGTGCCCCATACACTAATAAGGGATGTACAAAATTTCAGCATTTTATCATAAAAAGTCCCAGAGATACACAAATTACGAAATAAAACAATGATTACATAAATAAATAATAATTGTGTTATTTATTGGTACAAAAGTATCTACACTGTGTAGAAATAATAACTTTACAAAAAGATTTGAGAAAAGAAGAAAGTTTGTTCAAAAAGAAGAAAGTTTGTTCAAAATGTTTTCCATCCATGCTAAAGATCCAACTATATAATAAAAGGCAATGTCTGACTATGTATCTGATACACTATAGGCTCAGCGACCGCGCGTCGCAGAGCTACGAAATTTGGCAATCGGAGACCCGGAGGGGGGGGGGGGGGGGGGCGGAGATGACACGTGTAAACCAATTTTTAAAATTTGGATTTTTTTTCTTTTTTTTTTGTTATTTGATGTTTTATGCGATTTAGACAGTTTTTCTCCTTTTCGCCCTTTTTTTCTCCACCATCCAGACGTCGTAGAAAAAGACAAATCACACGACCGGAAAGAGCAGACAATTGCGAGTAAAAATATATCAATTTCAAATCTCAGGGACAAATTTTAATATTTTTTTTAAAGATTTTAAAGCAAAAGTCACTTTCGGCTAAAAAAAACGAACTTCCGTTTTTAAATCCTCGCGTCAGGAAAAGTACCGACAATTTCGACTCATAATTTACATTTTTAGAAAGCTCTAAGATCAGGCTTTCTTACAAGCCCAATCTGATCAAGAAATAAGAAAAGGTAGCCGCACGATCCAGATTTTAAGGAAGTAATGAATTTCAATTTCTCGGCCAAACCGCGGAAGCAGAATTCTTTCACCCACATGTGCGCTCAGACGCGCGGTGTTTCTACGGTGGAGGGGAGTTGGGCGGGGTTCAGGCGAGGTTCTGACGTCAAGGTTCTGAAAATCGAATGGAACATTCGATATCTGGGCCTGCCAAATAATGAACGTACGACATTAAACTAAAACAAACCCTCCATTTTATTTGAACAAATTATTCATCCATTGTATTGGAATAAATTATTATTTTCGAAATAAATTACTTTTCATTTTAAATTTCAATTTGCTTGAAATGCATTTATTATTTTTTAAAAACGTCATTTTTTTTTTTACAACTCAACCCAAACCTTTCACTTTGTTGTGTTAGCAGTTTCTTTAGAGCGGTTTATCCGTATCAAGATAAGAATTTATTTTACTTCATTATTGTTCTTTTAAGAACATAAGATTCTCTTTCTCTTTTTATAGCATTGCGTATTAAGTGTATTTACACGTTTATAGTGTATTTTATTTATATTGTTTTAAAATTGTTCTGCTTTAAACATTCTCATTAAACTAAAACAAACTTTGTTAACTCCACGGGTTTATGGCGTCAGCCTTTTTCGACGGTCAGAATTTTCAAGGGTAGCGAACAGGCTGGTCGCCGAAGGCGGCTAGTTAAAGATAAGAGGCAGATATTATTTGCCTATGATGCATTTCTGCGTTGCGTCATTTACACTCTTGCTGTAAACATCTATAATTTAATTTGTGATTAATCCCCCCTACCAACTTTGTTTAAACATATTTCTGGGACTTACATCATCTTATTAGGATATGGGGCACATTTTACTTATTGGAATTGTTTTTGTACGGGGGTCGTATAAAAATTTAAATTTTGTATTTCTTCAAATTTAATCCCCTGAAAATTTTTATCGATTTCATAAAATTCTGTACCCTTTTTTACGCAACTTTGTAATTTATTATATATGTCTAAGATCAATATTTAAGGAATAAATGCCGAGGTCAATGTTTTTGGAACACCTTGTATAAAGTATAATGTATAAGGAAAGTATTGTGTCGGGGTCGAAAATTCGAATTCGAGTTTTCGACGGGAGAGTACGTTTCAAGCATCACTGATCACGAATCGAACAGTTTTGAGGTGATGTCTGCGTGTGTGTCAGTGAGTCTGAGGAAACGATATCTCACGAACGAATGGAGAGATTCGAATGAAATTTGGTACAAAAATTACAATCCGTCAATCCTGGAAGCCCACTGTTTTTAAACACGATCGTATGTTCAACCCCCCCCCCCCTCTAAATTTTCGAGTGAAATTTTGCGAAAATCATCAAAACCTTTAATAAACTTACGCACATTTCTTATGTAATTTTTCCTTAGAAAACGATTGGCATAAACTTTAGAAAGCTAGCATGAACTGTTCTCGAGACATTGCACTTTTTACAATTAAATTTATAAAAAAATTCGATAAATTAAAAAAATATGTTAACTGTTGAGAAACATGTTCACTTTTCATTTCATATGTAATATCATACGATAAATTTGGTGACATCATTCTAGCAGATCTAACTCGTTCTATTCATGACAAAAGATACTTCGAGTAATACTTTTGTATTTGAAAGCCAATACTCATTTATCTGCTATAAAAATAACTTATTTCTCCGTCCATAACGCTTGGCGAGATTTTGGCGGAATGTGGCCGACTTTGCGACTTTCTTAAATGTTGTCAAATTAACGAAAATCTCGCCAAATGGATAAAAATGACGCTAAATCAATGAAAATGATGATTAATTGACGAAAATTCAATATCTTAGAAAGAATATAAGTATCTACTATAAGAATAACCTATCTTTTTTTACTGTAAAAGTAGTAAATTCATTGCATTATATAAGGTAAGTCATGTGTTGTCCACGTCAAATTTTTTATTTATTTATTGTTACTGTTATCTATTACATATTTCGCCGCATCCGAATATGTAAGATTAACGCAATTCTATAGCTTGGCAAAAATATGTATGTGTGTATATATATCTCCATTCTAACAAGAAAAAAATTAATTACTGCATTATTTTATTTTCTGCGATTTTTTCAGCTAACGCATAAAAATTTAAATTGTAGATTCCGTTATGAAGCGCGTATCCCCGATGATTTTTCTCCCCGCTGGATTTTTCTGCGCATGTCCGTCAAGATATGTCACGGAACTAACGGTAGGGTTTAAGACACGCCTTCTCTCTAAGATAAAGGATTCCGTTTTATTTCTTTATTTTGTTTTCCATGGTTGCGGAGCGCATGTGTAGGGATTTGGTTTGGAATGATTGAAGGAAATTATTTGAAAATTGAGGCGGTTTGAAGATGCGATTTGGAAATTGAATGGTGTTATGTGTAAATGTATTACTTAGATAACGCTTATTTAGGACCCTGTTAGACGGGCGCTTATTTAGGACCCTGTTAACGCCGGGTAATTGGTTCTAGTGATAAATATTAGATTCTATTTAACTAGTTTACACATTCAAAATCTAACTGGATTTAATTCATCAAATTCCTCATCAGCAAATTAAAAAGTAACGATATAAACCGCAATTTAAGACTTACAACTTCATAACCAGTTCTTTTAATTCTGAACCCGTATGAAGCTAAGAAAAATGTATCTCAACATTCGAAGTGCAGTAATTACTACTAAGATGGCGTAAAAGTAATGCGCTAATTGCAAATTAACATGCAGCTGTGGACTGGGAGGAAAAAAGGTTAAAATAAACAGTCTATGTCTAGAATCACATGATAAATAGTTCAGAGGGTCAAACTAAGAAATTATAGTCTGTACTGCAACACTTAGTTCAAGCAGAAAATTCTTCAAAGAGTTACAGGAAAGTTATGATTTTTTTTACCTCTATTTGAAAAGACGAGGATGCAAAAGATTTATTTAGAAGTAAATATTTTAGCAGGTGACTAGGAAATTATTAGACTTAATTAGAACTTCAGTTAGTTATATATCTATAACATACAGTTTTGTCGAATAGTTAAAAAGCAGAAAAAAAATCGGTGGTTGCTCTAATTTGATGGAGCCGAAATGGTTTAACATGAAAAATATATTTTAAATATAACTCCAGTAACGTTTATTTTATTTATTTTTTCAACCACACTAGTTTCGTTTAGAGATTTATTAATTTTTTCAACCACACTAGTTTCGTTTACAGATTTATTAATTTTGTCCACCACACTTAACAGGTTTATTCATTTTGTCAACCAGACTTAAGTGTGGTTGACAAAATGAATAAACCTGTTAACAGGTTTATTCATTTTTTCAACCACACTAGCTTCGTTTACAGGTTTATTAATTTTGTCAACCACACTTAACAGGTTTATTCATTTTTTCAACCACCCCTAACAGGTTTATTCATTTTGTAAACCACTCCTAACAGGTTTATTCATTTTGTCAACCACCCTTAACAGGTTTATTCATTTTGCCAGGTTGTTCACTTAACAGGTTTAACAGGTTGTTCACTTAACAGGTTTATTCAATTTGTCAACCACACTTAACAGGTTTATTCATTTTGTCAACCACACTTAACAGGTTTATTCAATTTGTCAACCACACTTAACAGGTTTATTCATTTTTTAAACCACACTAGTTTCATTTACAGGTTTATTCATTTTTTCAATCACACTAGTTTCATTTACAGGTTCATTCATTTTTTCAATCACACTAGTTTCATTTACAGGTTTATTCATTTTGTCAACCACACATGTTTCGTTTACAGGTTTTCAAAGCGCTACAAATTATTCGCTAACTGTTTATAGCTAGATAGCACTTTTTATTTTCGCCCAGATTTCATCTGGATACTCGGATAATAGACTTTGTCAAAATATCAAACTATTTTACTAACTTGCTTGACGGTATATAAACTATATTTATACAATAAATCTGACGAGATATTAGATTCAAGTTAATATATAAACCTGCTTGGCGACACGTATATATGTATATTTCTATCTATTCAGCTCAAAACTCATCAATCATTAAACATCTTTAGAATCTCTAAGTTCATTTAATCTTATTATTTTTTAAACTTGATAAAACATCTCGTATCTATACAGCAATATATCACCAAGGAATAAGTAAACAAACTGAGCTGCAACAATCGTGACATTTTAAATATTACCGCTTTCCCAATTATTGAAAAACACAGATTAAAATACTAAAATATCGAAATTATAACCAGTACACTTAGAAAACTAAGAGTTAGATCCAAAATCCAGTTATATATACTTGTAGGGCTTTCAGAGAGTTACAAATTCTTACTTTTTGTTCTGAACTAGCACTTTTAGTTTTTAAAGTATAAACATTACAAATTTAAACAAGAAAGATCAATCACGCTTAAAGCATTGATTATGAAACACTTTCCAACTTCAATGCAATTTTATTTAAACAAGTCTAAAATGCAATACATTCCTCGGTAATATTTTAAAACGTATCACAATACTGCATTAATTTATTATATTTGAAAACTTAAACCTTCATCGAAAAATATGAACTTCATTCAAATGACGGTATTGAAATATAAATTGCCTGGTTTAAACATCTTTAAAATGTGATACATTCCTCGGTAATAGTTTTAGAATTATCATAATACTACGATAATTTATTATATTTGAAAACTTCATCGGAAACAACTGAAATTAATTCAAATGACGTCATAGAAAAAATAACACGCCTGGATCTCTCTATAAAAACAGGATTTCATTCATAACTTTCTCCCATTCATTTCATTCATCACAATACTATAATAATTTATTTTATTTAAACATTTTATTTAAGACCATGGAGCTACAAATAATTAAACTCTATGCTTAAAACTTCATCGAAAAAAATCGTCCTTCTCTTTATAAAATCAATTAATATTTCATTCATATCAGCCATGCAGACTCCATGGACTAAATTATTTTGTGTTAAAAAAATACAGGAATTCTAATACAACTCATTCTACATATTTTGCTGTTTACATTTTACATAGGTGAAAAATAGGCTTAGTTGTAGAAATAATCAAACTTAGATGAGCATTTAAACTCAAATATATTGTCATTGCGTTGTTTCAGTATGTAGCTGCACAGAATTTAAGCAAAAATAAAGTAGTTTTAGGACGGATACATTAGGACAACACTCAATATGAATTAAAAAGAACTTAAAAAAATCACGATTTTGAAACAAGATGGACGCCATATATCATTTTGAAGTGGGTCATGTGATCGTTTCATATAAGAGGTGTAATTATTATTTTAATTTTTATTTAAAAAACTACTGAATATATTTCGTTGAATTTTTTTTATATATTTTATGGAACAATTTGAATATTAGCTAAACTTTTCGAAGCAATTTGTGAATTTTAAATCCGCTTAAAAAATGTTTGAAAAATTAGGTCCCATAGGGCTCAATGTATTTCATTTTTTCAACCCGGGTTCAATCCAAAACTAATTGGGTGATATTATTCATTTATATTCCCATAGGTCCTACAGACCGTCTGAACAACATACTAAAATTTCATTTTGATTAAGTCATTTTTACGGCAGTTATCGTGCTAACGCACAGACAGACAGACAGACAGACAGAATGAACAAAGTCATAAACACTTTTCAACTTTGTTGTAAAGTGTTAAAAACGGGAAATTTACAATCTTCTTCAATTTGAGAAGACGATTACGAAAAAAGTTCAAAATAATAAAATATTGAAATTATTTTTATATATTCATAATCTGGACTCTATTTTCGACAAAATAATAATAATAAAAAAATTAAAATTTTTATGTATTAAGTTCCGAGGTATAAGCTCCAAAATGTTTACATTTTTCGTAACACTCCCTTTTCCGACTTTGAAACTCCAAATATAGATGTTATTTATTCATATCAAAATAATTATGGTCCAGAATTTAAAATCTTATTGCCCCTATCAGAAACATCCTATTTCTACATTGAATTCACAATATGGGGGATATGTAAGGAACAGTGCCAACTGGATGCAAATTTAAACACCTGATCTCGCAACACCTGACTTTCACAACTGATAAACAACTTCGATTTATTGTTTTATAATTACAATGCTTTAAATATATTGTGTTGCACAAAGTTAAATAGAATAAAAGTAAAACAATTTTTTAGTGCATCCAATTACCAGACATTTAATTATATAATTATACATTAAGCAAGTTAGTGCTGTGTCAAAATGATGTGAACAAACAAACAATGTCTCCCAAATTCCACATTAAATTAACTGAAGTATGGTTCAACTCGACTTTCTCATATCAGAATATAATTTTAGTAGCTTTTCTTTTTTTCAAATTTTACAAGAAAATTTTGAAAAATCAGTATCGTGAGTCGAAATGATTGCAATTATAGAGTGTTACTCTTCACTTATAACTGTATTGGTTTGAAAATATATTTCGAATGATAGCATACTTGACAATGTACCCTCCTCCCCCGAGGGGGGCTAATGACGTCACGAACAAAGCCGGATATACAGTTTCCTGAAAATCCATTAATATTTGTGGCTGCTATCATGTATGCAAGAAATCGACCACAGACATCAGACAAACATACGGCCATCACTCCAAAAATAGTCAATGTGTTCAGAAGGTTTTAAAACATGTATTGGCATCAAAATCTCGAAATCGAAAATTTTCGTGAAAACAATACGTTCTCAAAAGTGCGTATGAGAAGTAAAAATATTGAGAAACAGTTTATACCTACAATAAAACATGGCTAACGATATTGCCTATAACGATAAACCTGTCCATAACGATATTTCCTATAACGATAAACCTGTCCATAACGATAAACCTGTCCATAACGATAAACCTGTCCATAACGATAAACTTGGTCATAACGATATTTCCTATAACGATAAACGGTTCACAACGATATTTCCGGCAGATTTCCTATAGTATTAATGCATATCAAACTTGTCTATAACGATGATTTGTTTTTGAGTAAGCCTGTATACGCTTTTTCAAGACTTTCCAAAGCAACAGAGCCTTTGACAATCAATGCTAAAGAATATCATCCCCTAAATTCATGTTGGATGATGATTCCGTAGACGACATAACAGAGCATAATAGAAACATAACAGGATTTTATTCCTACACCAAAGAATTTCCCAAATGAATATCTAAATTCGCTAGATGCTTTGAAAAATGTGTATATGGCGGGTGCATTTTTCGCAAAAACCAAGCGAAGGAAAATATCCGATGATTTCTCTCGTTAAAAATACATTTTCATTTGGTTCATGTTTAATGATCCACATTCTGTTTAACTTAAGTATAACCAGATTACACATTAGGTATATTGTTTTCGTTTCGAAGTATTTATGTATTTTTTGTTATTGGATAAAAACGTATTTCCCTATTTTATTTTTATCATTGTACACGTGCATTTTCGAATAATAGAAATGTACCTAAAGCACACATGTTACATTTTCGAACTAGAATTAGATTCTTATGATAAAAATTAAGTTTAACGTGACATTATTAAAAATAATGTTACACCTATATTAAATAACTTCCATTATAAAGTGCATCTGATTCAACCTTATCTTCAATGATATTTTCCCCCAGTCGTTAAAATATAGTTATAAACAGGTTTCACTGTCGTACAACAGTGACTGAATTCGATTTCATATGTAAAATTACATATTAAACAAAAGTCACTTAAAAGCCCAAATTCCCAAAAATCTTATGCATAACTTCTGAGTAGGCAGGCGCACTCAGTGCCTGCCTACTTTGAAGTGTCACATACACTTCAAAGACAGGCGTAATGCAAGCGATTTGTAGCGTGATGTAGGCGATTTGTAGCGTGATGTCTTGCACAAAGACATCACGCTACAAAAAATTGATTGGTATCTGAAACATGTGTACTATTATGTACCGTACGGAATAAACACAACACTCACAAATATATTATATATTGTAGGGAAAGTATAGATATTTATTGAAATTATTTAAAACAGACGTTCATTTTCTACTTCTTTGTATTTTAGCCATTCTTTGTCTTTGTATTATTGAATTTTTATCTTTCACTGTAATTCTTTGTATATGTGTACTTCTCAAAACTATATTTCTCGTATATATGTAACAATTTCTAAATTTTAAATAAATATACTTTCCGGAGATAGGCAGCAACTAATCTTTTAAACTATTCTTTGGTAAGTATCTCTATCCTCCCATGGGGAAAAAATAGGGAGGGCAGGGGGGAATCTGATGTGAGCAGCACCACTTTTTCTACAGACTCAAATTAATTTTTGTTTCTTTCTTTATACTGTCCCAAGTCCTGAAACGACCTTCATTTTTTGAGCCGATGGTATATACTTCCAATTACAAAAATGTTTCAAATAAAGTTACAATTCATCTTATAAAAGTTTTACATCAAGAAATGCATTTGTCTGATAAATACGAAATCTGTCTTTTTATACGATCCCTCAATCCACAATTTGCCAATTACTTAAAATTTCTTCATGCATTAACATGTAAAACTCAAATTAAATCCGTGCTTTTACAAGTAAAATTTACCGAGGAATAAAACGGTGAATTTTAAGTCTTAAATCACTTTAAAATATGGTGTATTTTCTAACAAATTGACATGACTCCGAACTCAATTTGTGTACAACCCCCAATTTCTCAGGGGGGGGGGGGGGGGGGGGGGGGTAAAAAAAATGCTGCAAATTTCATCTGCAATATCTCAGTAAATTTTGCTTGTAAAAAGAGTCAAACATTTTTTTTTTACTTTTTTTGTAATTTTACATATTAATGTATAACGAAAGTTAAGTAATTGGAATGTTAAATGTTAAGTAATTGGAAAGCATATTAAGTAATTGGAAAATTTTGGATTAAGGGACCGTATAAAAAGTTATATTTCGTATTTTTCAGACAAACACTTTCTTGATTTAAAATTGTTGTAAGATTACTTAACCTTGAAATATTTTTGTAATTGAAAGTATCTGCGATTAATGGTTAAAGAAATTAGTTTCATTCTTTCAGTCATCAAAAAGTAAAAGCATTTAATTGTTATTTTGGGGGTCACTTAAATCTTTTATTTCAGATTTTGCGAATCGAACTATTTAAAAAAAAATTAAATTTTTCTTTAATTGATATAATGCATTACCATGTATTGTAGGGAAAGTAAAATTGTTTTAATTACGCAAGCCTCTTATCGAAATAATAAATAAAATTAAAATAGTATAAATATAAAAAATAGGAAGTGTAGAAAATCTGACGTTGACCACAATACTTAATTTTTTTTTAATTGTGTCCATTGCAAAAAAATATCAGACAACTGGACGTAACAATAAAACATGGAGTCATAGAAAAAGACTTAAATGACAACATACGATTGTGCAGGGATATAAAAAGCCATAAAACCGTTGGAAAAAAGTGCTGGCTTTAAAGCCGATCCTTTAAGTCCAGAAGGAACGACATAAAATGTTAAGGGAAGTTTTCAGTTAGTAAGACAAGAGTACGCTGCATTTAACATGTTTTCGAATTTAAAAAATATAAGTCAAAGCTACAGAAAAAACATGTAAATAACTGTTTAATGTATTTGTTTTGTGTCTTTCAAGAACCCTATCTGTGACCTAGAACACTGAAATTTTGCAAACTCGTGGTATCAAACACGGATTGTCAATTCCTCTCCTGTGGGGAAGGGGAGGGGCGAAAATGAGGGGCGAAAAGTCTTTCCAAACTCATCAGAAAAACCCAGTAATCCAGTAAGCTGAATCTTTGAATATTTATAGTATCGTTTACGATACAGAACCTAGCATGTAGATCCCTCAGGGGCAGAAGAAATGGGGGTTGAAAATATATTCCACACCCTTCATAAGCTGAAAACAAATGCGCAATTATAACTATTAGAAATGAAAACGCCAACTACATATATTCTTTTACATTAAAAACTGCATGAAAGGACCAACCACGGCGTTTGAAAAACTAGTCTATTAAGCATGATTGCAAAGCCAGTTGTTAAAAAAACTGGTAAAGAAATGAGAATGATACCACTGCATATGTTACACAAGCTCTTTTCAACCCGAAATACATAGTAGTCATTAAATGTGTCCACGCTGACTTAGTAAAAGTAGAACAGTTTAATTGTACATAAGTTAATTGAAAATTTAGGATTTCTTTTTTCCTACGCAGGTTGGTATGAAAACTAATTTTATGTAACTAACCTGTCCTGAATAAAATCTGGAAGAACATTAGAACAAAAAATTTCGAGATTTAAAAAGTTTTCGAATAAAATTCTAAGATTTTAGATTTTTCTCATTACATTTATATAGGTCAAGTTCCATGTGTATGCAAAAATTGAAGTTTTCAACAAGAAGACCTTCAACAATTTTATATGCATTCTACTTGATGCAATATTCTAGAATATGGTAAAATGCAAGCATGCATCTTCAACAATTTTACATATATTCTACTTGATGCAATATGTTAGAACATGGTAAAATACAAGCATGCATCTTCAACGATTTTATATACATTCTACTTGATGCAATATTTCAGAACCTGGTGAAATGCAATCATGTATCTAAAACAGTGAGTATATTTCAAAAAGTTTTTCCCAGGCAAAACCCTAAACCACGGTTCCCAAAAGATTTACGTTATGCCTGACTGAGAAAAAATACTTAACAGACAAATACAACAGCTGAGTAATAAATCCTGTTTCCATGGTACTCTTGCAAAAACTTTCATAAAACAAAAATATGATAAGTATACTCCGGCTACACACCTGCTATAAATAATGCATTAAGAAAATATCTAGACGCAGAATTCGAGAACGCTATCTTGAGAAATTTTTGAATATTTCAAAGCTGACATGTACAATGTAATTTTAGACTAAAATATAAACTACGTGTATAAGTAAATCTTCTATAATTCTACCAATGTCCCTAAAGCTTTGTTAAGGAAGTTGAACTGTGTTAGTTATCAGAAAATGGGGGGGGGGGGGGGAGGTTGAGTTATGGTGGACTTACACAGGGTGTTTCAAAAAGATTTCACTATTAAATTGAACGATTGGTCGCAGATTAGAACCCATGATTCCAATTTAAGAAATGCTTCAAGTAAGATAGATTTTTTTCTTTTTTTATACTACGACAGTTTTGATCACGTGACACATTTCAGTTAAAAAAATTTTACAAAATGCAACTTTTTATACGGTCCCCATAGAAAAAAAAATCATAAGTTAAATCAGTCAGACAAAAAGTTCCATCGTCATACGATCTACATTACCAGAGATATATCATTCATTAAAGTTTTCAACGGGTAATTAGGGACTGCATAAAGCTTTTGCCAAAGATAGGTAGGTATTATTTTTCGAACGCAAATTTTGTTAACGAAACTCAATTTCTGTACGGTCCTTGAAATTTATGTTTTGTATATTCAATATTTAAGTCCTGTATATTCAATGGCAGCAAGAAAACAAGTTATGTGCCCAACTATATGAAGTTCTATAAGGATCACCCAGTGGAGCAGGCACTAGGGATTGAGGCCATAACCCCGTCCCCCTCTCTTGGCTGAGCAATTACATTAGTTCTCTACAGCGTTCATACTAGAAAACGAAATCTAGCATTCTCTCCCTCTCTTTTCTAGGATCTCGGCTAGGCTTCTGGAACCACTATTTTACATAACAGTAAAGAGAAACACATTCAAAACCAAGAAGCAGCACCTTTTCTTATATCTTACAATTGCATCCATAAAAAATTCGAAGAATCCATTACTTATTTTGCAAATCTACATTTTTATCTAGGACCCGCTTCGCTTCTGACAGTTCGTGACTCACAAAACCAAAGGATACGTGCTTTTTCTTATGCTTTTTCATATTTGATATGAGCCCTATAATCAAATCCGGAAGGGGGGAGGGTTGAAATACGAACAGATATCACTTCAAATGCAAATATGCCTTATAACTGAATAAGATCATTTCAAAACTGGTTTTCGATATAGCAGCGATGGAGTTCCACCGAACACTGGAGTTCTGGAGTTTCGCTAAACACTGGAGTCCCGCAAAATACGAACATGCATTTCGCAATAGAAATAAAAGCTTAAAACATATACGCATTGAGTTTCATTATGTTGAATACATCAAAATGAACGAATGACACAAAACTCAGAGCGCTAGCATAAACTGTTCTCCGGATATTACACGATTTTTGAATAATTTTTTGAAAAAATCGTTAAAAATCAGAACTTTCAATACTTTTAAATAAAAAATCATTTCTTGCATAATTTTTCAATAGAAAATAAATGATACAAGCTTTAGAACACTAGCATACACCGTTCTCAAAATACTGCACGTTTTTCGAATAAATGTATAAAAAAAAAAATTATGGCACAAATCTGTTAACACCATTCTTGTGAATCTAAATTTCAGTCCATTCACGAAATAGATACTTTTTATGTAGTTTTGTATTTTGACATCAAAGAATTCGCCAATAGTCATTCATTTCAAGGAATAATTATTAAATGCAAATTTCATTTCGATGAGGATTTCGCACATGCGTATGAACAAGTATCATTCTACTTGGACTAATAAGCTGACGAAAGAACCTAATTTCTATTTTTGTCATGTCAGGGCCGTAACCAGTGAGGGACCAGAGGGGAAACTGAGCACCCCCCCTAAGAGGTACAGAGGGACCAGAGGGGAAACTGAGCACCCCCCTAAGAGGTACAGAGGGACCAGAGGGGAAACTGAGCACCCCCCCCCCCCCTAAGAGGTACACTCAGCCCCTTCTGATACAAATATCCAATTTTTAGCAGTGGTATGAAATTTCATACAACATGCCATCCAAATTTTACACGAAGAACTTTTTTTTTTCAGAATTTTTTGTAAATTACCTCGTTTTGTTACAGTACAGAAATAAGAATTTTTAGTGGCTGAATTTTTGACTATATTGATGATCATAAATTTATTTACATATTTATTTTTAAAATACTCAATAAGTTTCAAAAATTAGAGTTTCACAGTTAGACATTCTAGAAATATACATATGCTGTAGAATGTATAACTTTAGAACTTAGTTATATATATATCATCATGTTATATCTGATGCAGAGTTAATATTACGTGATATACTGTATTTAGTTATAATCAAAATAACTTCTCTAATACAGCGATTTATTTAAAGACTAAAATTTAATATTTCAGTGCATTTCCCTTCCATAAAGTTTCCGAGTGAGCCTCTCCTTCAGTGCTGTTGAGCTCCTCTTGAATTTCACTCCAGCTCCTTTCTGGCTGTGTGATGTTAACGCCAAAAACATTGTACCGCAAATTTTGTACACCACTATTATTTAGCTGTGAAAGAAGTAATGTCGTTGCACCATGTAAAGAAAATCATGCGCTGTCCATGTCAAACTTTTATAGTTAAAATAGTAATATCAAACAGTTTTAGGATATTCTGTTTATCACGTAGCTGTTTCATTCTTTAATTCCAACTTGTCGCTTCTTTAATAAAAATGCTCTACGAGAAGTTACACTTTACAGTTATCTAACTTGAAACCATATAAAGGTAGATTATATTTTCACGTTTTGTTAATTCCCAAAGGTGTAGAGTCGGAAATGCCAGACACCCATTGTGTATTAAAATGGTTTCGTCCCACGCAAGGATATTGATTGTAAGCACCGCAAAAATAAGCAATGATTTCAAGCACGCAACCACTAAAACAGACGTAAACATGTTAACACCGTAAATTTTTATAAAAGAAATCAATAACATTTAAATATTATACATTTAAATGCTCCTCAGTTAGACATTTTTCAAGTCAAATGTCCAAGTCAATCTCAAAAATGATATGTAAAAATATTTTAGCTACAGCTACATGCTTAAATTGCCTTATTTTATATAAAGTTTTGTCAATTAAAAATATTATCATTAATAACATTAAAAGCACATGATTTCTTTATCACCTGTCCCTTTCTTAAAATTTTCATACTAATTTATCATTAGAACTTTCACTTCCACCTATTTTCGTCTAGCACTCTTATTTCTATCGTATTTCAAAAAGAATTTTTTATTACCCATCATTTCTCATTGGACCTTCTTTACAACCCATTTCTATTTGAAGCACTTTTTACTGCCCAAGCATTTTTTACTGCCCATTTCTGTTTGAAGAATTTTTTTACTGCCCATTTCTCTTTAGAGCATTTTTACTGCTTTTTTTTCTTTGGAGCATTTTTTACTGATTCTTTTTCCTTGGAACATTTTTTATTGCCTATTTTTCTTTGGAGCATTTTTTTACTGCCCATTTCACTTTGAAGCATTTTTTACTGTTCATTTTTCTTTGGAGCATTTTTTACTGCCCATTTTTCCTTGAAGTATTTTTTACTGCCCATTTCCTTTTGGTGCATTTTTTACTGGTCATTTCTCCTTGAAGCACTTTTTACTTTTTATTTATTTCTTAATGAATCTTTTATTTAGGTAAATTTCAGTGGAGTCCATTTTACTTATTTATCGGAAACTTTATTTTCCACTTATACCTCAGTGAAACCCATTTCAACATAATCATTACTTATAGCTCTTTTCAACCTAGATTACATTCGATTGTTTTCTTCTTTTCTTACCAATTTTCATTAGTTAAATTAGTTTTGTAACCTATTTTGCATTGAAACTGTCCTTTTTATTAATTTAGAGATTTTTTTTCTTTACACACTTCTCGTTACAGCTCACTTTATTATCTACTTCCTTGTTAGAACTATCTTTGCTAGCAATAACTTTTTATGTAGCTGTTCATCTACGTTTATTTTATTGGAACACTTTCTACCATGTTCTCATTACAGCGGTTTTTAAAGATTTCTCAATCGAGTTCCTTTTATGTATTTCCAATTAGAACTCTTTCACCAATTTCACTTTGATGCTCTTTTTAACTTTACTTTGACGCTTTTTTTACCTATTTCACTTTGGAGTTTTTGCCTATTTCCCAATGGAGCTCTTGCCTATTTCTCAATGAACCTCTTGTCTATTTCTCAAAAAAGCCCTTGCTTACTTCGCAATAGAGCCCTTGTCTATTTCTCAATGTGGTTACCTTGTCTATTTTTCAATGGAGCACTTGCAAATTTTTTAATGGAGCGCTTGCTTATTTCTCAATGGAGAATTTACATATTTCTCAATGTAACTTTTGCCTATTTCTGAATGGAGCTCATACATATTTTTCGTTAGAGCGACCTTTCCTACCTAGTTCATATTAGAGTTGTTTCTCATCTAATTCTCATTGGAAATATTTCTAATTTTATTTTCTTGGAGTCCCAACTTTTATCTTATTTATCAGTTGGGCTCTTTTTCCTAAATCTACGTTTTCATTATAAACCATAGCTCGAAATTTCTTCTTTATTCATTCCATTTTTGAGTCCTCCTCACACTAGCTCTTTAAGATCTTGCATATCACCGTTATTATAGGGACACAAAAATCAACCATTTAACCTTATACAACACACATTTTTCAATTTAAACTTCGAAATTCAGTACCATTTTTACATTCCACAACTTTTGCAAAATCTTTTTTACATTTCTTTAACAACTATACCACAAATCTTCCTAACATTCCATTGAGATTTCTACTTCATGCGTAGCCAAACCACGAAACTGATTTAAAAATTGGCCCTTCAAAGCAAGTTCCCTACAGAAGAATTTCAGTCTGTTGCTAACAAGCTTTCTGGATAGAGTGCGAGTAACATCCATATACAAGGAATGCTGAGATAAAATAGTATAAGATACTTTGTGAACCAACCCATGAGGCAAACAATTCCAAATTTTTTTATGGATGGAGACAGAAGAGTATTTTTTAAGAAATATCGGAAAAGGTGAAATTTCGAGAAATATGTATAATTCATGTCTTTATTTTTTCTTTAAGAAAAACTACGATTAAAAAAAACTGATGGGTGGGGGGGGGGGGGCAGCACTTGATTTTCATTATATAATGCAATGAATTTACTACAGAAAAAAAAATAGGTTATTCTTATAGTAGATACTTATATATTCTTTCCAAGATAATGAATTTTCGTCAATTAGTCGTCATTTTCATTGATTTAAGGTTATGTTTATCCATTTGGCGAGTTTTCGTTAATTGGCAACATTTAAAAAGTCGCAAGTTGGCGACATTCCGCTAAATTCATCGCCAAAATCTCGCCAAGCGTTATGGACGGAGAAATAAATTATTCTTATAGCAGATAAATGACTATTGGCGTTCAAATACAAAAGTATTACTCAAAGTATCCTTTCTCATGAATGGAACGAGCTAGATCCACGAGAATGATGTAACCTAATTTATCGCATGATATTATATACGAAAAGTGAACATGTTTCTCAACGGTTAATATTTTTTTTAATTTATGGAATTTTTTGATAAATTTATTAAAAAAATGTTCAATATCTTGAGAACGGTTCATGCTAATGTTCTAAAGTTTATGTCAATCGTTTTCTAAAGAAAAATTACATAAAAAATGTATCTTTGTGTAACTTTATTAAAGGTTTTGATGATTTTTTTCAAAATTTCACTCGAAAATATAGGGGGGGGGGGGAGGTGAACATTCTAATATGTTTTAAAACAATAGACTTTCAGTATTCACGGATTGTAATTTTTATACCAAGTTTCATGCGAATCGCTCCATTCGTTCATGAGATATCGTCTCCACAGACTCTCTGACACACACACACACACACATAACACACCTCAAAAATGTTCGATTTGCCATCAGGGATGCTTGAAAAGTGCTCTCCCGTCGAAAACTCGAATTCGAATTTTCGACCCCGTCACAATACTTTCCTTATACATTATACTATGTACATTAGAAAAGTAAAAATAGTTCAAACAAAAAAAATGGTTAAAAATAGGTTTAAATCAAGATTTAAACAAATGTTATTAATCAGTCATCCTTGCTATCAACCACAAAACTTTCAAGCTAATTTTCTTAGTTTATAAAACGTCTACAAATATTTCAAAATATTTTTAGTAAAGACTACAATTTTAATAAAATGTCATTTAAAAACACCATTTATGGTGTATATGAAAATTTAACGTCATTAACGGCGTTTTTAAATGAACGTCACTGATGATGGACTCTTTAGATCCTGCATGTCAAAATTATTATAGGGACGTTATGACGACTAACAGCGTTCTGGCACTCTTGTAAATTTTCATGAATACGTCATTAATGGTGCTTTAAATAAAAACATTTTACTAAAATTGTAGTCTTTGCTAAAAATACCTTGTAATTTTCTTTGTTTTAATATTTCAACTGATTAATACAGAAAATTTGTAAGATGAATTGTAACTATCGTAAAGACATGTGGCTTTGTCTTTTAGAATCAGTCTTAAAAGCTGTACTTAACAAGACACTAAACTCAGTTTTGGTATTTCTAGACCTTTCCTTTAAACACCACATATAAAAACAGATAAATACTGCACAAGCATTAAATTAAAGGAACAGATTTCTATTTTGAAAACTTAGCGATGATTGAAAACTTAACGTTAGATGTAATTTCAAACTAAAGGTTAAAGGTCAACAATCCACTTTACTTATAAAAGTGCAAAAGAATATTTTACTTCACTTTTCGAAATTTCCCGGGGATTTTGAAAGCTATTTTACGTCGATTTCAACAACGGCAAAATTCAATTAAGAGGACCTCGGTTGCAAGAAGTTAATATTTGCTTTCTTTAAAATATTTGCCATTGGATAAACATTAGGAACTGCAAAATTAAAGTTATGTTGGTGGCAAAGTGAGTATAATGGAACTTTTTTTTTTTAAATAAAAAGGAATATTAATGTAGAACTTCGGCTAAAATTCTTTAAATAATAGACAATGTAAAGCAAATCGGCTGTGGCTCAAGTCAGACGGAGCCGAAATAGTTTTGCGAAAATAAAGTCTTTGTGGGTGGTTTGTCCTGTTTAGACATTTTCAAAATATTAAAGCATCGAAATTATAAACACATTTCAAAACAAACTAAGCCTGTTCTGAAATTCAATTATATATCCCTGTAGGGCTGGCTCTCAAAGAGCTCCTCCACAAAGCAGCATATTTTCGTTTCGATTTTAGCCGGAAACTTAACACAAAATATTTCAATATTTTGCTAACATGCTTGGTGACATATAAACTAAATTTATACAATATCTCTGACGACACATAAGATGTAGGTGAATCTATAAACTTGCTTGGTAGCACATATATAAATTTCACATTCTAATTTCTTCTTCTCAAACTTCATTAATTTATATTAATACCTTGTTGATTTATCTGTTTGTCTATCTATCTATCAACTAGGGTAACGCCTGGCGAAAATTTTAACGATGAATTTGGCGAGATATCGTCAACTTGGTGACTTTTTAAATATTGCGAAATTCACAAAAATGTCGCCAAATTGATAAAAAGGACGCCAAATTAATGAAATTAATTGCGTTTTGAAAGGGAATAGTATTGTAATGATGTTTCAATAGCGTTTGTCTATCAAGTCCAACCATCCCACTTAGAGACAAATTTGGCGACTTCTTGAAATGTCGCCACATTATCAAATGTAGCCAAATTTATCGAATGTCGCCAAATTGACAAAGATGTTGGCAAATTGATAAAAATGTCGATAATTGATAAATATGATGTCAAATCAATGAAATTAATTCTGTTTTGAAAGGGGATAGTATTGTAATGATATTTCGGAAGCAATTATCTGTCAGTCCAACCATCCCATTTGGCGACAAATTTGGTGAGTTTTTAAATGTCGCCAAATTTACCAAAATATCGCCAAATTGACGAAAATGTCGCCAAATCGATAAAAATGACGCCAAATCAATTGCGTTTTGTGAGGGAATAGTATTGATATTTCGAGAGCGTTTGTCTGTTAAGTCCACCCATCCCACTTGGCGACTAATGTGGCGACTTTTTAAAATGTCAAATCGATAAAATTTTCGTCAAATTGATAAAATATGACGCAAAATTAATTAAATTAATTTGATTTAGAACGCTAGCATTAATAGACACTAGCATTAATGATTTAGAACGCTAGCATAAATAGTTGAGATATTACACGTTTTTCCAAATATATTTATAAAAAAAAAATTAATTAACATTAAAATAGTAGTAAGTATCGTCAAATATGTTCACTTTCCATGTGCAGTATTATTCGATAAATCTATTAACATCAATGTCGCTTATCTAGTTCATTCCATTTGCAAGGAATTTCTGCACTTGGTTTGTATTTTGACGCCAAACAACTGAAGCAAAATAATTTCATTTTGTAGGGGAAGTCATGCACTGCCCGTGTGCACGCGTTTGTATGTATAGGTGGGACGTGCGGGTCTATGATACGTATGTGCATCTACCGCTCGTTCCCTTTTTAACACTTTACAACATAGTCGAAAAGTGTTTATAACTTTGTTCATTCTGTCTGTCTGTCCGTTCGCACGATAACTGCAGTAAAAATGAAATTTTAGTATGTTGTTGAGACAGGTCTGTGGGACATACGAGAATGTAAATGAATAATATCACCCAATTAATTTCGGATTGAACTAGAGTTGAAAAAATGAAATACATTGAACAGTATGGGACCTAATTTTTCAAACATTTTTTAAGCGAAGTTAAAATTCCCAAATTGCTTCGAAAATTTTGGGAAATATTCAAATTATCCCATAAAATATATAAAAAAAATTCCTGCAAAATATGTTCGGTAGTTTTTAAAATATAAATTGAAATAATAATTACACTCATAATATGAAGAGATAACATGACCCACTTCTAAATAAACTATGGCATGTGTCTTTTTTCCCGTATAAAAATCGTGCTTTTTAAAGTTTTTTAAAATTTATATTTAGTGTTGCATCCGTCCTAAAACAGCTTTGTTTTTTAATATTTTCTGTGTATCTATATTCTGTGCCAACGCAATTACAATATTTCTGAGCTTAAATGATCATCAAACTTTGATTATTTCTACAACGAAGCCTAATTTTAATGGATGCAGAATGTAAACAAGTAATTGTAAGATGAGTTGTATAAGAATTGCTGATTTTCTTTTACGTAAAATTATTTAACTCTGGAGTCTGGAATAAAAGTGTATGAATGAAACATTCACTGCTTTTACATAGAGAGACAGACGATTTATATTTCGATGATGTCATTTGAATAAAGTTAATTTCTTTCGATGAAGTTTTAAGTTTTCAAATATAATAAATTATTGTACTACTGTGATAATTCAAAATATATCCCCCGTTGAATGCATCGCATTTTAGAGATGTTTAAATAAAATTACATTTCAGTTAGAAAATGTTTCATAATCAAGGCTTTATGCATGATTAATTTTTCTTGTAATTTGATATAAGGAGGGAAAGGGGGTTGTGTAAAGTCTTAGCTGAAATCTAAGATTACACAATAATAATAAAAAAAACTTACAGAAATAATATACAGATAAAAAAGAAAATCATTCGAAATAAAGGAATATTACATAACACAGAATTATTTCACATTTCGGTGAGTATATTATAAAAAGTTCATGAATTACTTATCACCACGTAAAACATTTCTGATTTATTCTATCATAGCAAAACATTGAGAAAATATAAAATGAGGAAAAATAAATATTAGGAAGCACCCAAGCGTAGTAATTAATTCAATTTAGGATATACAAACTTCTTGACATAATGCTTTAAATTTTATTCGTGGTATACCATTGAATAGGAACCAGATAACAATGAATGTTCTAAAAGGAATTGTCCTCATTACTGGATGAGAAAGAAATAGCGCCAAGTAATAGACAAATAAGGGTCACATTTAAAAGTACAAAACAGACTGCAAAAACAAGTAATTATTCGACAGCAGACGATATAAAATAAGTTTTCAAGCAAATTCAGTTAAAAATTAAAAATAATTAGATTAACTGACGTGCAAAAATAGAGAAAAATAAATAATACACTACAAACTTCAAACTGTGACAAGTTTTTATTTGAAAAATTATACACGATTGCCGAACAATATTTTGAATTTAAACAAAATGGCGAAAACTATAAACCAGCATCATATTTTAGAGTTTGCAGACGATATTTCGAGACTTTATGCAAACACTGTAGTTCAAAGATGGAAATAACGTAAAACAATTTCCTCAATGAATAAAGAAAACGCGTGGCAATATTAAAAGAATACACTTGAGTTCGAATTAGATAGAAATATTTGAGAAAGAAAAGTAAATATCGCAGTTTTGTGGAACAAAATATTGAACATAACATTTAAATTTTCGTCCACATAACATTTAAATTTTCGTCCACGTGTCAAGTATAAAATAGAAAACAAAATAAAAAATAGTGACGGAGAAACAATGACAAAAACAAACAAGTGCCTTCAAATATTGTTTATGAAAAACGAAAATGGAGAAATCTCTATTGGAAAACATTCATGGATTTTTTTTTCCACTCACGAAACATTGCAGATATTTGGAAAATTCAGAAAGGGTGAAAAATGCTTCAGCAATTTCTTTTCAATCTTATAATTTTATCTGACCAAAATAATGTTTATCTAACCATGTGCACAGTAGCAAAAATCCAAGCGACGTACAGTTATAAAACTACATCTCGAGTTACCTTGGGGCGATTCTTCAAAAGATTCTATTTAGTTTTTAAATTATTTATTTTCGACTTGAAAAATGAGAGAAAAACTGCAATATATCCCAGAATACTAAACTTCAAATTAAAAAAAAAAAAGAGAGGTTACGACTAAATGTGATTTGTAACTACATGTAATTTGTAAGAGGGTTAGGGTTTTCAAGAAAGTGGCCTAGTAGTCTTGCCTGCGGTCCTGCGGAAACTTGACTCAAAACATTTTGAAATTTCATAACTTTTTGGGTAGGAGGTTTTTGCTTAGAAGGGAGTTTTTTATAACATGCACAGTGATGTTTTTGTGTGATTTCATGATATAGAAATATCTATCAACACGATATCAGGTATTGCAATTGTACTATATAGCTGAACATCATTTATTGACGTAGTTTTCTTTTTTCAAATTTTGAAATTCCAAATCAAACTTAATTTCGGGTTTTAAAATAAAAGTGTGTACCTCCCACTAGAGCACAATATGTGCCATCATTCCTTAAAATCGGTTCAGTAGTTAAGGCTACAGGTTTGTCAAAACTGAATATTAAAAAATAAAATAAAAAGGCTAGTATGAGAATCGTAAAAAGTGTCATTTTAAAATTCCTTTTTTCTCGCGTGCTACTGCAGAAAAAAACCAAATCCTTAGCTATCTTGGGAGTTGAGCTAAAGGCCCCTGAAACTCTGAGTAGTTATCCTATCAAATAAATAAATAAATAAATAAATAAAATACGAGAAAATAAAATTAAAAAAAATACAGTCTCCGCAGATTCCCTTCACTCTTCGCTACCGTTTGTAGTATGCCATTGAATAAAACCGGATAAGAATGAATGTTTGAAAGGAAATTGTCCTCATTACCGGATGAACATAAAATAAGTTCTAATAAAGATAAAAATCTGATGTGGGCAGCACATGACTTTCCCTGCAAACTTATATCCACGTTCTATTTATTTCAATAAAATGTAATTCACTTTTAATTCAATTTTCGTTCTCATTTGATAACTATGGACTTATTTTCAAAGGTGGGGTGGAAAAATACGAAAAAAACTAATATATCTCGAAAACAGCTAGTCCTAGTGTAATGGGGTTGGTCTTATTCTTTTCTTCGTTAAAAATTACGCATTAAACAAGCATTTAATGGACATATTTGAGCATACGTAGCTTTTAGATTTTGGCAATTTTTGCGGGCCATTCTACAAAAAAAGGCAGGTTATTTTTTTCTGAATCGTACCAAAATCTAATCAGCACCAGGGTGACCTATATGTGACTCATCTACCGAATTTTATGAAATTCGGTCCTTTAGTTTTTCAGCTAGAGTGGATACAAGCTTTTGCGGGCCATTTCGCAAAAAAAGTCGGGTTCTTTTATTCCGAATCGTACCCAAAACCAATCAGCACCAGCCCCGCCCACAAGTGACTTACCTACAAAATTTTGTGAAATTCGGTCCATTAGTTTTTTAGTTAGAGTGGATACAAAATCTGCACAGACAGACAGACAGAGACACACAGACACACAGACAGACACACACACAGACGTCACGCTAAAAATGGTTTTTCGTATTCTAGAGGTCTCGAAACGTGTAGATCCGTCGAAAACTCGAGTTGTGATTTTCGGCATGATTCCAATACTTTCCCTGCAATACATGGTAATGTATAGGGAAAGTAAAAATGAGGGTCAGAATAAAAAATAGAAAAAACAAAAACATTGTAAAGCTGAAAAATGAAATTAAACGACGAACGATAAATTTACCGAACATACATTTTCAGGAAAATTAAGTTAAAAACTAAAACATTTCAAGAACAAATTAGTTGAGGTGAAAATTAGAAAAAAAATAAATAACTGTCTACAAGATTGAAAACGTGACGAATAGGACGTTTTAAAATTAAAAATATTCTGCACGAAGATTAAAACTTCAAATGACATTTTGAATTTAAATATTATGGCGAAAGCCAAAGTTCGGCAGCTTTTTTATTTCAGAGTTTGCGTATGACGATTAGATTTGGGGCAAACGATATTTTAAGCTTCAATGCAAACACCATTATTAAGTTTTCGAAGAAACTGGGCTGAAATATTTGAAAAGAATGAAATATGGGAAGAATGTGGAATAACTTTTCCCGACGAATAAAGAAAATGCATGACTAAATTAAAAGAATAAACATGAAACGGAATTCCAAAGAAAATTCGATAGAGAAATGTAAATATAGCACTTTTTCTTTACTTAAATGTTCGTCAATAAAAAGCTATCCATCAAGAAATCCTGCAAATGTGTTTAAATTAGATGTTTCCAAAACATAACTTTCCCTACAAATTGTTACTCGTTCGCGTTCAGGATCTCGGAGGAAAACTACATTCTAATATCTCGAGAATGGCTTATGATAACATTTAAAAAAACGGTTCATGTTATAGTCCTTTAAATAAAACAGCTCATAAAAAATCTATTTTCGTGACATTTCTATACGCAACTGTGTTTTATAACGTTTTTGTGATTTTCAAAAACGTCCATAAAATGCTAAAGTTTTCTCCTGTTTCATTCACTCCAAAAATTAACAAGCCTCTAACTTCCTTATGAAAAAATCGTACAACATTTCATTCCCTTTCCCTAAATGTGTTAAACAAATATCGTATCTACAAACTCAGACAGACACACAGGCGTCATTTAAAAAGTGGTTGATTCATATTCAGGAATGCTCAAAACATGAAAATATATAAAAATTCGAAAGTTGAAATTTTTAATTCTATTACAACACTTTTCGATTGTATATTTTAGGAACACGGTAGCGTTCCGTCTCGCCAAATCGCCATGTCCGAATCCGTAGCTGACAAATGTATATTATGCTTGAAGTGACAAACCCCGATTTTCAGATCTGTAACTCAGCTCCCAAGAAAGCTAAATATTTTACTCTGTTTTTTTTTTTGTTGTTTTTTTTCAGTAATATTAGCTTACAAAGCGAGGAAAAACAAAATTAAATTGGTGCAGTAGCACAGGAGAGGGAAAAGAAAATTAAAATGGCACTTTTTACGATTGTAGTTCCGACCTATTTTTTCTTTAGTGTTGACGGACCTAAAATCTTAACTACTAAAACGAATTTATTGAATGGTAGCGTTAAAACTTGAAGATAAATTTGACTTAGAATTTCAAAAATTGAAAAAAACATGAATAAACGGTTCTAAGCGGTAAAGTACAATTTGCAATGCCTGCTAGTTATATTGCATGTTCATGTTGGTAAATATTTCTACAAAAAAAAAAAAAAAAAAAAAAAAAAAAAAAAAATTGAAATCTCACAAAAACACCACTTGATGGTAAAAACTCCCCGCAAAATACAAACATAATACAAAAAGTTATGAACTCAGAATGGTTTTCCGGAGCTGTACTTTCAGGTCTAGGGTATATCCTGCTGAAGAATCCTAACCTTCCTTCAAATCACACACAGCCTTGTTTCATTTTTTTTACTGGACTAATTTTACTCTTAAATTCAAAAAATCTGATGTGGGCAGCACATGACTTTCCCTGCAGACTTATATACACATTCTCTTTATTTTAATTAAATTGTATACACTATCAATTAAATTTTCGTTCTCATTTAGTAACTGGACTCATTTTCAAAAGTGCCGTAGAGAAAAATCGAAAATATCTGGAGAACGACACGTCCTAGTGTAATGGGGTTGGTCTTATTCTTTTCTTCGTTAAAAATTACGTATAAAACAAGCATTTAATGGATATATTTCAGCATACGTAGTTTTTTTATTTTAGATTTTGTCGATTTTTGTGGGCCATTTTGCAATAAAAGGCAGGTTATTTTCTTCCGAATCATACCAAAATCTAATCAACACCAGGGTGACCTACCTACAAGCGACTTATCTCCCAAATTTTGTGAAATTCGGTCAATTAGATTTTCAGCTAGAGTGGATACAAGCTTTTGCGGGCCATTTAGCAAAAAAAGGCGGGTTGTTTTATTCCGAATCGTACCCAAAACTAATCAACACCACATTCGCCCACAAGTGACTTACCTATCGAATTTTATGAAATTTGGTCCATTAGTTTTTTAGTTAGAGTGGATACAAAATCTGCACAGACAGACACACACACAGGCGTCATGCTAAAAATAGTTTTTTCGTATTCTAGAGATCTCGAAACGTGTAGATCCGTCGAAAACTGGAGTTGCGATTTTCGGCACGATTCCAATACTTTCCCTATACATTACCATGTATTGCAGGGAAAGTAAAAAAATCTGATGTGGACAGTACACGACTTTCTCTGCAGACTTATTTCCACGTTCTCTTTATTTTAATTAAATTTAATTCACTTTTAATTCAATTATCGTTCTCATTTGGTAACTGGACTTATTTTCAAAAGTGCCGTAGAGAAAATACGAAAAATCTAAAATATCTCGAGAATGGCTAGTCCTAGTGTAATGGGGTTGGTGTTATTCTTTTCTTCGTTAAAAATTACGCATAAAACAAGCATTTATTGGATATATTTGAGCATACGTAGTTCTTTATTTTAGATTTTAACGAGTTTTGCGAGCCATTTGTCAAAAAAGGGCAGGTTACTTTTTCCGAATCATACCAAAATCTAATCACCACCAGAGTGACATATCTACCGAATTTTGTGAAATACGGTCCATTAGTTTTTTAGCTAGAGTGGATACAAGCTTTTGCGGGCCATTTCGTAAAAAAATGCGGGTTCTTTTATCCCAAATTATACTCAAAACTAATCAGCACTAGATTCGCCCACAAGTGACTTACCTACCAAATTTTATAAAATTCGGTCCATTAGTTTTTTAGTTAGAGTGGATACAATATCTGCACAGACAAACAGACACACAGACAGACACACAGACACACGTCACGCTAAAAATGGTTTTTTCGTATTCTAGAGGTCGCGAAACGTGTAGATCCGTCGAAAACTCGAGTAGCGATTTTCGGCATGATTCCAATACTTTCCCTATACATTACCATGTATTGTAGGGAAAGTAAAAATTTGATGTGGGCAGCACATGACTTTCCCTGCAGACTTCACGTTCTCTTTATTTTAATTACATTTAATTCACTTTTAATTTAATTTTCGTTCTTATTTGATAACTGGACTTCTTTTCAAAGGTGGTGTAGAGAAAATACGAAAAAACTAAAATATCTCGAGAGCGGCTGGTCCTAGTGTAATGGAGTTGGTCTTATTCTTTTCTTCGTTAAAAATTACGTATTAAACAAGCATTTAATGGACATATTTGAGCATACGTAGTTTTTTATTTTAGATTTTGGCGATTTTTGAGGGCCATTTTGCAAAAAAAGACAGGTTATTTTTTTTCGAATCGTACCAAAATCTAATCAGCACCAAGGTGTCCCACAAGTGACTTACCTACCAAATTTTGTTTAATTCGGTCCTTTAGTTTTTCAGCTAGAGTGGATACAAGCTTTTGTGGGTCATTTCGCAAAAACGGCGGGTTCTTTTATTCCGAATCGTACCCAAAACTAATCAGCACCAGATCCGCTCACAAGTGATATACCTACCAAATTTTATGAAATTCGGTCCATTAGTTTTTTAGTTAGAGTGGATACAAAATTTGCACAGACAGACAGACACACAGACAGGCACACAGACACACGTCACGCTAAAAATGGTTTTTTCGTATTCTAGAGGTCTCGAAACGTAGATCCGTCGAAAACTCGAGTTGCGATTTTCGACATGATTCCAATACTTTCCCTATACATTACCATGTATTGCAAGGAAATTAAAAATCTGATGAGGACAGAACATGACTTTCTCTGCAGACTTATATTCACGTTCTATTTATTTAAATTAAATTTATTTCACTTTTAATTCAATTTTCGTTCTCATTCTGTAACCGGGCTTATTTTCAAAGGTGGCGTAGGGAAAGTACGATAAACTAAAATATCTCGAGAACGGCTAGTCCTAGTGTAATGGGGTTGGTCTTATTCTTTTCGTCGTTAAAAATTACGTATTAAACAGGCATTTAATGGATATATTTGAGTATACCTAGTTCTTTAGTTTAGATTTTGACGATTTTTGCGGGCCATTTTGCAAAAAAAGGCAGGTTATTTTTTTCCGACTCGTACCAAAATCTAATCAGCACCAGGGTAACCCACAAGTGACTCATCTACCGAATTTTGTGAAATTCGGTCCGGTAATTTTTCAGTTAGAGTGGATACAAGCTTTTGCGGACCATTTCGCAAAAATAGGCGGGTTCTTTTATTGCAAATCGTACCCAAAACTAATCAGCACTAGACTCGCTCACAAGTGACTTACCTACCAAATTTTGTGAAATTCGGTCCATTAGTTTTTTAGTTAGAGTGGATACAAAATCTGCACAGACAGACAGACACACACACAGACGTCACGCTAAAAATGGTTTTCTCGTATTCTAGAGGTCTTGAAACGTGTAGATCCGTCGAAAACTCGAGTTGCGATTTTCGACATGATTCCAATACTTTCCCTATACATTACCATGTATTGCAGAGAAAGTAAAAATTGATAAACAAACACAACTGCAAAATGAAATGTTCAATCCTGCAGAATCTCATAACTGAAATTTTTTTACTTCCGAACTCTCAGGATTGAAATTCTTATTCAAGATTGTCTGTCTAAAATATTTTGATAGGACATAGTATAAAAACTCGTAAAATAAAGTTTTAAATAAACGATAATTTGAAAAAGAATAGAATATTAAAGAAATTAAAAGCAGCTATAAGATACACAACAGCATGAAACAATGAGACTTCTGCTTTCAAGAATAAGTATTCCATTCGAAATTTCGCCATTGGGGGGGGGGGGGGGGGGTCGCAGTTAATAGCGTCACCATAGACGTAGTTACTAAGATGGAGGGTTATAACCCCCCCCCCCTCTCCCCAGGAACACATCGAAATTCGGAGAATGATATTTGGAGAAATGGAAAATAACATATTTGGTTAAAAACTACCCACCTATTTTTTCTAGAGATGCTACTGTTCACATTTAAGCATAACCTAATTCCGGGCTGTTACTAGATATTATCCAGCGAAACAACAGATGGAGTTACTTTTCGGAAAAGAGTTCCAACGCGTTGCAAATCGATAGTTACGAGTGCGACGAAAAGATGCATTTATGGTTGTTCAGAAAAAAGAAAATGTGGAACAATATATTTTTATATAATTATTTCTCTCCATTCTGCATAAAATAAATACGAAAGAGCTGCAATGAAATTGAATCTCGTTTCTACGGATTTACTAAATATGAATATTCTAGCACACAAATCGACCACTTTTAGTGGCGTGTCTGTGTTTTGTGCGCCAATTTGACTTTATATACAAAGAAAGCTTGAGTAACGTTATACGCACAAATAAAATGATAATGCAGCATACAGCTGTTTCGAGGATACGTTGGATCTCCTTCACTAGTGCAAGTGAACCAACAAATCCGAAGTCCAAAAGAGAAATGAGTCTCACTTATACTTGCAGTTAATATTACGTCACAATTATAATATTTCATTACTATAGAATATATCGTTGATTATCTCATGTTAAATTAGTTCTTCAAAATTATTGTAAACATGGAGTTAGAAAGAAGGAGAAACTCCTATGGATAAAACGCTTGAAAATGCCATAATGCTAGGTGGCGCTAGTGTTAGTAAAATAGTCGCTATTGTAAGTTGACACAACAGAAAGGCGTAATATTTAGCATATATATTTTTGATTATTTTTAAATTAAGAGTTCCCTAATTATGAGTATAATTAATCAGCAATTTTTCATAATTGTGGAATAGAGTACAGAATATATGAAGATACAAATAAATTGAAAAGTAAAATAATTTTGAATAGGTAGGAATATTTTTTATTGTTTCAGTTCAAATGTGCATTACGCTAATTATATATATATATATATATATATATATATATATAGAAAAATTGAAATATACAAAGTGAAAAAAACATGAAAAAAGGAAGGAAGGCTCGGCAAAAAGCTTACATTATGGCGGTAAGGGGTTGTGACCTTACTCCCCAGTTCAACGAGCTCGTCAAAAACGCCGCGGCATTTTCACTCCTGGTCGCCAGCCCTGGCCCAAGCCAACCTCCGGAGTGACTTTGAAATCATCACGAGACCTGGATAGAGAAGTGCACGAGAGCCATATCACCACAAATAAAGCCAACTGAATTGCCGACTCAAATGAAATGTAGTGCCAGCTGCGGTCCTGTGATCACAGTGCGGTCCTGTCATATGGAGGGTTCGATGATTTTGTCTCTAATTGAACTCAAAAAAGACTTAAGTCTTACACCATATGCAAAATTGGTTCTGTATAAATTATCAATATTTTTACGCATAAAGGAAATTGGATATTGATTAAGAAATGCTTGTTTTAAAAATTCTTGATCAAAATTGATACGTAAATGTTCCTCTTTGATAGTTCGTTTTATTCTGATTAAACCTCCCAAGAATACATTGCGAAACACATTCAAATGTATGTTGGAGTTCCAATGTATAATTCCAATAATGGGTAGTTTAAATTGTTTTCTTTTATCGTAGATGGTGAATATGAGAGGGATTTGACAATAGTTGATATTCAAATCTAAAAATTCGACCTCGTTGTTATTCTTAAGAGGGTTTTCCTTCAAGATTAGGTTTGGTGGATAAAAATCAAAGTTCATTGTGTAGTTTTCATTCTCATATCCAATAATTACGTCATCCACATAACGTAGGTATATGATTTCGTTGTATTACCTTGTTTGAACCCTCCATATGACAGGACCGCACTGTGATCACAGGACCGCAGCTGGCACTACATTTCATTTGAGTCGGCAATTCAGTTGGCTTTATTTGTGGTGATATGGCTCTCGTGCACTTCTCTATCCAGGTCTCGTGATGATTTCAAAGTCACTCCGGAGGTTGGCTTGGGCCAGGGCTGGCGACCAGGAGTGAAAATGCCGCGGCGTTTTTGACGAGCTCGTTGAACTGGGGAGTAAGGTCACAACCCCTTACCGCCATAATGTAAGCTTTTTGCCGAGCCTTCCTTCCTTTTTTCATGTTTTTTTCACTTTGTATATTTCAATTTTTCTATTATATAGTGTTTGGTACCCTCATGCTGCCTTGCGCAAAAGTTACTAAAACATTTTTATTTCCGATTTTTCAATTTCTATATATTTATATTTTTATATATATATATATATATATTTACAAAATTGATAGTTTAAATAAATATTTTAAAGCTTTCGCCATAGAAATACATACAATAAAAGACTACTTATCTTACCTCAGCGCCACTTGAATTATTGTCTCAAACGATATTAATGTTTTCTTAATACGAAATTTTAACGCCTTACTTATACCTGAATGGTAGTGATGACCGTGATTCCAAAACCAGCTATGAGCTTTTAGAGTAACAAATTCCACAGGAGAGGGGATGCGTCCTGGGGGCAGTTTTGGGCAGTTCGGGAAAATGAGAACAGATACCACGTACACACACCACGGTTTGATACTTCTCTCATTAAGAAAACACATAAAACTACATTTCTGCATTTTATACCCCAAATTTAACATTTTCTCTCCAATATACAATACTATAAAATTGAAGAAAATACCAAAAAAATTGTTTTTTATAGTGAAAAATTCAACATTTTATGGACTTGTCATTCATATCAAATTCATAGTGTGTGTTGCTTTACTCTATCTAGAATGAAATTTTTAATATCTATGAAATTATCAATCCCAGGATTGAAAAAATTGTCCGGGTTCAGGCCTGCCCATATAAATTGTGGACCCCCCCCCCCCCCCCCATAGGTGGCCGGTCTGGGATTGCAATTGATATCCATGATTGCTTCAACGAAATTTCTTTGATAGTGCATACATGGCACAAGAACGCGTAAAATCGAGTTTTAAATTAATTAGTCTAAAACAGAACAATATGAGCAGTATATTTAAGTATTCTTGCATATTCAAGAAATTAAAAGGAGCTGCACGATATACAACAGCATGGAACAATGATATTCCCGCTCTCTCACGTCCCGGATAAGTAAGTATTCCATTCGAAGTTTCGCATAAACTAAGCATAACCTAATTCTGGTCTTTTACCAGAAGTTATCCAGTGAAACAACAGATGGGGTTCATTTCCAGAAAAGAGTTTCAACGTGTTGCAAATCGATAGTTACAAGTGAGACTAAAAGGTGCATTTATGGTTGCCTCGGAGGATAAAAGTGAAGTAGAATGTGTTGCATTTTGTATCATTACATGCTTATTTTTCTTCCGCACAAATCAAATTTACACGAAAGTGCTACGATAAAATGGAAATTCTGTTTCAACGGATTTATTACGAATCAACCATGTTTAGTCAAGTGTCTGTGTTTTGTGTACATATTTAATT
>OX578148.1:20887134-20892471 GCA_951213105.1 Amaurobius ferox | reverse complement strand
TATACATATATACATATATATACATATATACATATATATACATATATACATATATATACATATATACATATATATACATATATACATATATATACATATATATACATATATATACATATATATACATATATACATATATATACATATATATATATACATATATATACATATATATACATATATATACATATATATATATACATATATATACATATATATACATATATATACATATATACATATATATATATACATATATACATACATATATACATATATATATACATACATATTGTTAAGTAACACTCATTGATTTCGTTATTCAAATTTTATATTTAAATTTGCATGTCTTGTGAATTTGTTTATTTTAGTTTCGTAATAATGCTATGGCAACACTCTTGGGTTTCTGTAGACGTTGTCGGATGAACGAGCGGTTTTGTTTACGAGTTGACGTGGGCTGTACGTATGTTAAGTTTTGAAGTAAAGTTTCTGGTTCTTGAAAAGCAGTTGTAATTATTTTCGTACATATTGAAGCGTGTGAAGTTGGGTAAATTTTCTACGGCGTTTCTGACATTTGGTGACCCGGACGTGACCGTGAAGATAGAAAGGTTAGTTTCGTTTGGAATTTTGTTTTAACTAAGCCTGTCGCTGTCACATTTCATAATGGAACTGCTCATAAGAAAGCGAAAGCCGATTCGAGCGTCTTTTACAAAGTCGTATAACATTTTGACAACGGCTTTAATTGATGAGGAACCAGACGATAAAATTATTCAAACACATTTGGCAAATATGGACAGATTAATGTTGAATTTAGCAGAGATCGACGACGAAATCTGTAACGCTTTGCTTGCCGATGATTCAAAAGTGGAAGAATATGAAACTGAATATGGGGTAATAGAAGAATATCGCGGAAAAATGGTTACTGCTAGGGTTGGCGTCGAAATGCATTTAAATAAAACCGCAACCAAACGAAGTGCGAGTTTTTCCCATGTTCAAGAAAAAACGAAACTGAAGCTTCCTAAAATTGAATTTGTGAAATTTGGGGGTGAAATAAAAGATTGGCTAGCATTTTGGAGTCAATTCAAGAGAATCCATGAAGATAAATTGATGGAAGAAGAAGATAAATTTCAATATTTAATTCAGTCTATGATCGTTGGCACAAGAGCAAAAGAAATAGTAGACAGCTTCCCTCCTACTGCAGAAAATTATTCAAAAGCTGTTGAAAGCCTTAAAAATAGATTTGGAAGGGAAGAGCTACTCATAGAGTTCTATGTCAGGGAATTGCTTGGACTGGTGATTAAAAATGCAGTGTCTTCAAAATCCAAAGCAAATACAGCTCAATTGTATGATAAGTTAGAATCGCATTTAAGGTCTCTTGAATCAATTGGTATGACTTTGAACAAATACGCAGCAATGCTTTTTCCCCTTGTTGAATCTTGCATACCGGAAGAAATACTACGAGTCTGGTTAAGAAATCCGGTGGCGGCTAAAGGTGAAGAAAGTGATACTTACATTGATAAGTTGAAAAACCTGTTATTGTTCCTAAGAACTGAAGTAGAAGGTGAAGAGCGTATCTCGCTTGCTAAAGCTGGTTTTAAGCAAAATGAGAAAAGTAGTCGAAAGGAAATTTGTAAGGAAACGGGTATGAATTTACCGACTGCTACTGATTTATTTTTAGGGATAAATTCATGTGAAAAGTCCATTTGTGTATTTTGCGGAAAATTTCATGAAAGTAAAGAATGCTTCAAAGCTCAGAAACTTTCGTTAGAAGAGAAGCACGATATTTTAAAAAGAAAGAAGGGATGCTTCACTTGTTTACGGATTGGACATCGTTCTAAACAGTGCAAATCACATGTTCGGTGTATAATTTGTTCCAAAAGGCACTGGGTAGTTATGTGTCCTGAACTAACTAATAATAAAAGGGCTTTAGTTACAGAGTTCAAAGAAGGTGGGGATCAGAATATTACTTTATCCAGCCAAGGCCACTCTGAAGTACTATTGCAAACACTGCTTGTGGTTCTTAAAGCTCACGGAAAAGACCGAAAAGTTAGGGCACTGATTGATACAGGTTCTCAGCGTTCTTATATTCTAGAAAGTACTGCAAGGCAGATGGGATTTAACCCTGTGAATACTGATATATTAACACAAGTCGTGTTTGGAGGAATCACCTCTAGGAGAGAGCACAAGTGCTACAATGTAATTTTGAATAGTTCAGTTAATAACTATTGCTGTAAAATTAAAGTGTTAGACCAACCTGTTATATGTGGTTCAATACCAAGACTCAAGACTGGATTATGGTTGGAAGAAATGAGACAAAAGGGAATCCAGCTCACGGATATAGGAAGCAATCTGCCACCTATTGAAATACTTATTGGAGCCGATTTCGCTGGTCAACTTTACACAGGACGCGTTCATCAGCTAAAGTGTGGACTGGTCGCTGTGCAAACTCATCTAGGATGGGTTGTAATGGGAAAGTCGCAAGAGGATTCAAAGTATAGCAATTATGGTTCGGTTTTAACTTCACTTTCGATTCATAGTAACAATGTTCCTGATTTATGGAAGTTAGAAGCTATTGGAATCACTGAACCATGTGAACATCAAAGCAAAGACGAAGTAGAAACAGCTGTTTCGGATCATTTCAAGAAAACAGTTAGAATTAATGAAGACGGAAGATATCAAGTTAGTCTTCCTTGGATGCATACTCAAGGAGAATTACCAACTAACAGAGAAATAGCTGAGAAGAGATTGAATTCCACAACATCTAAACTCATGAAAGAAGGAAAGTTTGAAAGCTACAATGCTGTTTTCCATGAGTGGTGGCAAGAAGGAATAATCACAGAAAGTTCAGAGAATAGTGGTCATTTTTTACCTCATCGAGGAGTATTTAAGTGCAATTCATCGACTAATGTTAGACCTGTCTTTGATGCATCCTGTAAACAGAAAGGATCTTATTCCTTAAATGAATGTTTGGCAAAGGGACCAAATCTATTGGAATTGATTCCCACAATACTTTTGAAGTTTCGAGAGAAAAAAATCGGCGTTATTTCGGACATAAAGAAGGCTTTCTTGCAAATATCTGTTGTTAAAAGTGATCAAGAATTTTTAAAATTTCTTTGGTGGCAAGGTGAAAGCCAGAATGCTATAAAGATTTTCCAACATTGCAGAGTAGTCTTTGGATTAAACTGTAGTCCTTTTCTTCTTGGAGCAGTGATACAACACCATTTGGACAAATATTCATCTTCAGCTCAACATAAGGTAACACAGAAACTTAAATCAGCATTTTATGTTGATAATTGTGTGTGTTCGGTAGACTCTGAAGTGGAATTGCAAGAATTTGTTCAAATATCCACCGAGGTGATGGCGGAAGGAAAATTTGAATTAAGAGACTGGGAACATACCGAAATAACGGATACTTGTGTCAAATCTAATCCGTCAACCGTCTTGGGATTGTTATGGGACAAACAAGAAGATGTATTATTCTGTGACATCGCAGCGATAAGCAAACCTGAAGGGACCATTAGTAGAAGAACTATTTTATCAATTGCACAAAGACTATTTGACCCCATAGGTTTCACTTGTCCAGTTACATTGTATCCTAAGTTGTTATTACAAAATAGTTGGAAATCTAAATTGAGTTGGGATGCTGAAGTACCGAAAGATGTTTCACATAACTTTTTGAAATGGATCGCTGAACTACAAATGCTTAATGTCGTGAGGATTCCTAGACATGCTTTTACCAATGATAACTCAACATTGAGTCTACATGTGTTTTGTGATGCATCTGGGGTTTCATATGCAGCTGTTGTATATTTGCGATGTGAAACCGATATTACTATTTCCGTGCAGCTACTCATGGCAAAATCAAGAGTTGCACCATTAAAACCCATTTCTATTCCAAGACTAGAACTTTTAGCTTGTTGTATTGGTGCACGTCTAGCAGACTTTGTGAAGAAAAGTTTGAAATTTGATTCTGTTAGGGAATATTTCTGGACGGATTCTTCTACTGCCCTACACTGGATTAAAAGAAATGAGCAGTGGGGAGTATTTGTCAAAAACAGAGTAAATGAAATCCAGAAATTATCTAATATTGAAAATTGGAGACATGTTAATATCCAAAACAATCCTGCGGATCTGCCCTCTAGAGGATGCTCAGTGAAGAAATTAATTGAATCCCGATGGTGGGAGGGACCTCCATGGCTGAAACAGAATGAAAAGGATTGGCCACGCTCTGAATGCACGGTTAATGAAATAGACGTGCTGCAAGAAAGAAAAAATATCTCTGCGGTTCTGTTGAGTAAAACGTTTAAAGAGACATGGTTTCTATCATATTTTTCAAAGTATACAAAAATTATAAGAATGGTAGGATGGATTTTGAGATTTCTTCAGAATGCTCGAAAGAACATTCATGATCGAAACACTGGAGAATTATCTGCTGATGAGTTGAATAAAGCTGAAAAGGCAATTATCAAAACTGTTCAAAGAGACACCTTTACCAAGGAACGGTTAAATAGTTTGAAATCCTTGTGTCTGTTGAAAGACCGTGATGGTTTAATTCGAGTGGAAACAAAGTTGACAGAACGTAAAGATGAAGACAATTTCAAGTACCCAATACTACTGCCAAGCGAACATAAATTGGTAGAACTTATCATCCAAGAACACCATGCAACCAAACTTCATGTCGGATTACATTCTTTATTGTCAGATTTGCGTGAAAAATTCTGGATACTTAATGGAAGGAGAACAGTACGCCGTGTAATTTCGAAATGCATTAGATGCAAGAGACACAATGCAAAATGTATACAAACAACTCCAGTTCCCCTTCCAGAAGACAGAGTGAGACAAGCGTCAGTTTTTGAAATTACTGGAGTAGATCTGGCTGGACCCCTCATATTGAGAGGAGGTGTGAAAAGTTGGGTTGTTCTCTACACGTGTGCTGTTTATAGGGCTATTCATTTGGAGCTCATAACATCATTATCTACTAAAGCTTTTCTGCTCAGTTTCAGACGGTTCATAGCACGTCGTGGAAGACCTAATACCATCTATAGTGATAATGGAAGTAATTTTGTCGGAGCTGATAATCTTCTACAAAAAATTGATTGGAAAACCATTGAAATAGAAACAGCAGTCAAAAGAATTACTTGGAAGTTCAATCCACCCTCCGCTGCTTGGTGGGGAGGGTTTTGGGAACGTCTTGTGCAGATGGTTAAGAGACTGTTGAGACGGGTCTTGGGAACAGCTTCTTTAGACTATGAAGAAATGCTCTGCGATTGCGAATCAATAATTAATGCCAGACCACTGACTTACATTTCCGAAGATCCTGAAAACCTAACTCCTTTG